>JAQQZY010062123.1:0-10076 GCA_030068375.1 Ostorhinchus rueppellii | reverse complement strand
CTGGTTATTTAATAAACCCTTTAAACTTTTACATCTGTCTCTGGTCTCGCTTCTGGGTTCACCTCTGGCACCTTACACCTATTTGCACTAGTTGTGACACTTTTCTCTGTTGCTGTACAACAGAGGCTGCAGGAAATAGCAGTTCCCCTTCACTTAAGCTTCAGTCACAAATGCCGTTGCAAACGGCCATGAATGTTGTGCAAATGATTTCTAGACCATTTTGTATGACCCTCTCAAGATGGCCATATAAGAATGGAGTGTTCATGCATCGTTCCTAATTTTGTAGCCAGGTGAGTGATCTTGTCCAAGATTTTCTATGAACGCAGTATGAAACCCCCTTCCTCACAGCACACCAATGAATGCCTTATGAACAACATAAGAGCAACAAATGACATTTGTGGATCATGAGGCCTTTCCAGAACCCACATGTTCCTGTGGTGGCCACAAGTAAATCTCAAGAATATATTGTGGTGTTATTAAGGTTCCCTTACTGCATTCACACAGACAGACAGATATTCACATAGCTTTCTTAAGGTGGATGTAATAATGTGTTTATAGGCAGTCATGCATCATTTGTGGTGTTCTTTGAGGGAGCCGAATGCAAATTTTCAAGACGGAGTGAATGACTGGACTCAAACGCATGGTGCTGAAGGGAAAGTATTTAACAGAAAAATAAGCTTCAAACACCACCAAACCTGTAGAGATAATGTACAGTCCACAGGGATGAGGATCAGAGTGATGGATCCGTGTCAGACAGTGAGTGTTTTTAACATTTGCTTCCCTCTGTTATTCTTGTGTATTTTTGTTTTATTCTTATACCTTCTGTAACATCTGAACTCAGTACAGAGACCCAACTGCAGAGAATGGCCTGGAGAGAAGGGTTGAGGCGTAATACGAAGTTTATTTAACAAGACAGTTAGACAATTTATATTGCTATCTAAATTATTAAATAGGGATGATCCAGGGGCGAGGTCAGAGGACGGTTCCGTGGTCAGTGTTCCAGGGAGACAGCAGCACAGCAACGGTATCCAAAGGGGCACGCAGGTTCTAGTCAGAGGACAGACTGAGTTCATACACGGTGTCACAACCAGGTCAGACAGAACAATGAGGAGGAGACTAAAGCAAATACCGTAAGGGAGGCTGAAATCAGAACCAGGAATCAATCCAAACAGGCAAAGGTACCGGTGGGGCTCAGGCAGGCTCGGAGGTCCAAAAAACAGGTGGTCGGTCAAACAAGTATCAGGCAACAAGAAAGCTCAGTAGTCAGGGACAGAAAACAGATCATACACGGGAAGACAATTCAGGAAGTAACACAGGCTTGGAACAGACGTTGATTCACGAACTGGCACTAGACAGAACTGAACACAGAACTTAAATACACACAAGGGAGGGAGAACACTAATGACAAACCTGAAACAGCTGGGAGGACAGGTACAGGTGATCACGGGGAAACCGGAAGTAAAGACGCCAGACATGACACAGGAGGAGTCTACCGAAATAAAACAGGAAGTGACAAGACCAACAAGAAAAACAGACTACTGTCTGTTTACAGACATGACACCTTCTACTTCAAATGTCTTCATCTGATGTGTTATTATGTCTTAATTCCTAACAGTACAGGTCCGTTTTTCCACAATTATGTGTTATTTCAGCACACAATCTCAAACACATCAAACACACATCATTCTAAAAGACTGAGTGTAAAAATAGGTTAATGTAGTTTAATGTCTGAAAAAAAGCATATATCATCACCAAATTATGGTGGAAATCTCTAAGGCATGGATAGGCTCCAGTGCCTATCAGGACCGAGCGGTTTAGGAAATGAATGAATGAATTAATTCATGAACAGTACTGTAATATTACACTATGTTAACCCTTGTGCGACCTTCCACATCCCATAGACGAAGACAGTGGAATCAGGTCAAATTGACCCAAAGGAATATATAAGTGTTAAGTTTTTTGCAGAAGTGAAAGTGGACATGACTGCAGATGTCCTAAGGAACGTTGGTGATGACTTTTCTGGGTCATTAAAGAACATTAAAGCTGTTTTTTTCATGTTAAGCACTTTAGAATGTTCCTCTTCCTCTGCTGCTGTTGGACTGAAACAGCGGTCACAACTGCTCGAGCTTCCTCTTCTTTATCTTGTAGCTGTAGAAGTTTCAGTCTTGTGGACATTGCTACCATCTTGAATGAGATGATCACGGCACAGGACTTTTACACCATGGCCACTGTATATAAACCGATCTAAATATCGTCAAACAGCGTAAGATCTTCCTACCAATGACTTGAGAGCATCATGAGTTTCATTGTAGGGCTGATGTACAATCACCTTACAACCAAATAATTCATGAAGTGGTTGTAGGTCTCAGGTAGGAAGGTCTCAAGGCACCCTTAAGAAGACTGTGACAACTGCAATCGGTGTTCGTATGACACAAAATCATGTCACTTTCTCACAGAGGCCTCAAAAAGCTCTTGTGTTTTGAACGGCAGCCATATGGATTTCATAAGACGGCTGTAAGAAACTACTGCTCCACTCACCAATGTCTATGAATTGCTACAAATACCACAGCTCGTACACACACACCTATCATTTTTAAGAAGCTTTGAAACTGAGGGTTTATTTCTGCGCCTATCAAACTGGTGTCCTGTAGTGTTCTGTTATGGGAGGCTGTGGCTCAGTTGGTAGAGCGGGTTGTCCAATGACCAAATGGTTGGAGGTTCGAATCCTGGCTCTGGCTGTCCACTTTTCGACGTGTGCTTGAGCAAGACTAAATTGCTCCCAGTAGGGCCTAGGGATGGCAGCAGCCGCCTACTGGTGTGTGAGTGTGTGTGAATGGGTGAATGTGAGGCTTTGTAAAGTGCTTCGGGCACCATGAAGGTGTAAAAAATGCGCTATATAAGTTCAGTCCATTTACCATTTCGTGGGCCACCACACAATAGGGTTGCTGCTGTCCTGGCTCGGCTCCAGTTGTGGACCATAGAAGCACACTGCTTTGGGTCACTGCGTGTGACCGTAGCTTCAGGTTCAATGGGAGGGCATTACGTCGTTATTCGGGTTCACACCATAAGATTCAGCCTGAGTAAAGTAGTTGCCTCACCTGTCTTCTTTTTAAATATTTCTTTTTTTTGTAGTAGTTATTTAACTTTTATTAAAGGTTTCGTAACCTGTGACTTAGATTATGTTTGGTTTAGTAACCTTTGTTCGTAGTTGGATTGTTTGGTTTGAATTGTATTAAATTATCATTTAAAGTTTTAAAGGATTCAATTTATTTTCTTGTTTAATTGATTATCCTAATTTAGTTCACATTTGTGTTAGGAATGGGTTTCTTTTGTTAATTTCCTTGTATACTTTATAGTAGGCTCAATTAGTTTTTGATTTCCTTTTTTTTTGGTGTTAATTATTTTTATTTGGTTCTGACATGTTTTGGTGGGTCTGTTTTGGTTCCATATTCTTTTCTTTAACTGTGTTTCTTTCTGGTTTTCAGTTTAACTGTGGAGGTCTCTGATGTCCCCACACTACGCCAGGTGTTAATTTTGCTTTTCTTATTTGCAAAAGGTACTGGGGCCCTAGAAAGCGGCAGTCCTCCCTTGGTGGTGGTGTTTTACACGGTTTCACTGGTGATTGTGCACTGGTGGTTTATATTTTGGATCTTTGTCCCTTTTTTGAGTTTCCTGCCACTGTGGTAAGCCCCTTGTCTGGTTGTCATGACATTCCAATGCTCTGCATTGGGTCTGGCCAAGTATATTGAGGAAAACTGGTTCTCAAAGCATGTGGTTGACCCGCCTCCCTGAAATGCCTCAGTTTGCTACTGGTCAAAGCTAAAAAAGGCAGTGTCGAAGGTTAAACCAATCACACCACTCTTTCCTATGAGGTATGTGACGCGACAAAAACTGCTTGAGGAAGAAGAGGGAGACAAAGGAAGGAGAAGGAGGAGCTGAAGAGTTCGCACAGCTCAAAAGAAGATGAGAACACAAACGGAGAAGAAATAGTGACGAATGACTATCGCAGGACATGTAAAGTTAACATGCCAGTGGCGGGGGTATATTCACATTGTAGTGTGTTGTTCGAAAGAAGGACAAAGCCACAGTCGATATCGGGTTCCGGTCACAGTTCCTCAACGTCACTGCCTTGAACACACCTCTACCCAGAGCCGCTGGAGAGGCTCAATGTTGATTGGCTCCCGAAAATGAGGGTGGGGTTCCTGATTTCTCCAGAGACCAAAAGCTATAGATAGAATGCTTGGCCAGACTAGCAGTCACACCGCCCTGGGTGTGACGTTACTAGAATGAGCATTCCCAGGCTAGTAAGCCCCAGCCCTGGTTGTTCCTTTTCATTTTCCCTGCCAGTGTGGTGGCTCCATCTGGGTACACCTCCCCCTTTTGCATATGGTGCAAATGAACACATCCTTACTGCCCTATGCTGTCTCAGTGGTGCCTGGATTAATTTGTAAACCTTATAAGTGACTAAGATTGGGGTCCTAATGAAATTGCACCCTGTGAAGAAGACGGATTGCACATTCATATATGGGCGGTGTGCAATAATAGGTCTACAGATACAAGCTCCATTGTGTTGCACTAAATGTTACTGTGATTGGTATATAACGCTGATTGTAAAGGGTTTTATTTTAACTTTTGCATTTTTATTATTATACAGGATTTTGAATTTACCCAGGTGGTGGTGGTCTTCTCTTTGGTTTGTAGTGCACTGATCATTTCTAGTTCGTTTTGTTGTGTTGGATGTTTTTCGTTTTTGATTACCGCTCCATTTGTGTTTCTACCCCTCCCTGACTAAACTTTAGATCCTTGAATTATTACTTGTCGGTGTGTGTGTTTATGTAGTTTTAATATTTTGTCAATTTAATCATTTTTGTCAAAAGGAATGGTTAATAAATATTGTGAATTTGAATACAACTGACTCTGGCCTATTGTGTAAAGTCAAACCTGAGTGTCCTTAAAGGTGCATTGGCATTCTCTGGGTGAAATTCCCCAGGTGGTGTTGTTTGGTGATAATAGGCTATGTTTGTAATCCAGTTATTAAAATGAATTGTTACTGCTATGAATTATTACTATTTGGGGAATAAGCCCCACCCGCACGGTCACACTGATATACAGGTGATATACAAATGCTGTAAATGCAATTATCTTATGTTTAATTTTTATTGCCCTCTGATTGTCATATCTTTTGTATTCAGAATAGCAGTGATGTTTTAAACTCAGTCACTTAACATGCGTTTGTCTTTTAATGTTTTCAGCTTTATCCTCCTCATAGCCAGTAGTTCACATTTGTCCTCCATGGAGGACATTTGTAAACTGAAATATCTCCCACTGAATGCATTCTACTGCATTAACTCCTTTTGCTCTCTCTACAGAGGACATCGAGGGTTTTTCAATGATACCAAATGTAAAGGGGTGGGGCTTTACCTTACAAAGAGTGGGGATTCTTTATTTTTATTTTCTTTATGGAATGTGACAATTTTTTTTTCCTGGTAGTCAGGAGGTTAAGGAGGAACCATTGATGTGATAATGAAAGAAATGCAGGTTGGGATCTTGAATCCTTATGATAGCTCTCTGACAGATGCCTTTCCTTTGGACATCTTTAATGTTGCTGTGATAGTGGAGAAGGTCCTTCTTCATCACCTCAAAGATGTGCCCAATGGCTGTGTCACGTTAATGGGCACCATCTACAGCTTTAACTTGGAGTACCCATGCAAGATGAAGTACTTTTGTGAATTCCTTTAGAGGGTTGTTATGAACATTAAACCAGACTAATGCTCACCAAGGATCTATAGACTCAGAAATAAAATACTAAGCGATCAGCCGCAAAAAAAAAAAAAAAAGAAAAAAAATCACAGAGGAAGATTAGAGCCTTGTGTAAAAGCAAATCTCAGATAATTTGACTGAGCATTTCAGTTATTTAATTTGTTGGCATGTGGTCTTAGTTTTCTTCAGTAGAAATCATTACAGAGGTCCATGGAACTTTTTCATGTAATACACATAGCAAAGATAGTTTATAAATTAAAAAAAAAACAAAAAAACAAAAAAAAAAAACCTGCTCTGAACTCCAGGTTTGGTAGTTGGTGGAAATGAATGTAGTTTTCTCATTTCCAGTTTTTAAAATATGTTAGAACCAGCAGAGATGTTAGCTATATTTTGGGAAGATCACAGCTGTGTCATGTCTCTACCTCTTGGTTATGGGTTCTATCCTCTGGTGGTGTCCTTTAAGTCTGTTCTGTCCTTTCCTTTGCTGCACCTGAACTTTCACCTGATTAGGTAACTCCGTGCACCTAGGTGCTCAGCTGCTAATCATTATCTCTCCCCTATATATTCCTCCTTCTGACTCTTCCCTGGTGCCAGTTTGTTAGATGCCTTGGACGATTTACCAGCACGTTTCCCGGTTCGGATCACCTGTGTATGACCAGTTTCAGTCTTCGGTTTCTGTCCTCTGTCTTCTGCTCCTGAGTCAGTTCTGTCCGACCACGAAACCTGCTTGCCTCATGGTGTTCCTGTTTGCCATCTACCTGACCTGCCTTCAGTCCCTGGACCTCGTCTTCAGTCTGCCGCCACCCCGGAACCCGAACCGCCTTCCGTCCCTGGACCTTGAGACCTAAACGCCTCAACCCTCGAACCCGAACCACCATCTTCCCCTGGACCAAGTATCCTGCCCGCCTCCGTCCCGGAATTCGACCCGCATACCGTCCCTGAACCACGTCTACAGTCTGCTCCCCTGTGCTTTTGGTTTTGGACCTCAGATCGGCTCGGACCGCGCACTCCAGTCTCCTGGAGTAGAGCTTGCCCCAGTCCACAGAGCGTGGACCATCTGATCTGTGCACACCAACGGGTGGCGAAGAAACCTGTTAATTATTACTCTGTAATCCTGAACTGTGTTTTTGACACATTCCTGTCAGTAAAACCCTTTAAAATCTACTCCTGTCTCTGGTCTCGCTTGTGGGTTCATACCTGTACAAGCTGCTTTCCATGGTTATGTCCCCTTGACAGTGAAGGCTATAGAAATGTTTTCAACCTGTTCATCTGTATGTGCGGTCTCTTTTTATGCACATGTAAATGCTGGAACTCATTCCCTTGAGCTGAAAAAAGAACTTGAAACTATTGATAAACAAGGCTAGTGTGGTTGCATTGTACCTTATTAGTCAAAACCTAGCTTGAACAGTTGTTGATTTAAAATAAATATGTTTTTGAGCAGAAGTCATGTTGAAGTTTATGAAAATGTGGAATAGTTTAGGTATTTTAACTTGAAACTTTGACTTCAAGTAATCCAGAAATTTGTACTTAGTCTACTAGGTAAGGATGGTTTTCTTGCATTTATAATGTAAAATAACGATTTGGTTTAATTTGAGGTACTAAATTAACACAAGATCAAAGTACTTCGACATCTTAACAATGTTGAGACAACTTGTCTCTTGTTGTCAAATAAACTTGATGAACTTTAATTTCTGAGTCGAAACAAAGACAGTTTTCAAGTTGAGTTTACTTGCATTTTTAAGGCAGCTTTTGTCATACCCGTTCACTATTGGGTTTACTCACCTCACCTGTTGTTCCTTCTCCGCAAACCTGTCACCAATCACCATCATTTCAGCGCACTCTCTCCCTGATTCCTTTGTCGGTTTATTTTCTGGTCTGTCCACGTCTCTCGATCCTCTCCTCTGCCTGCTCCATTCGACCAGGTACTGTTTCCCACTAGGACAAACTCCTTCTTGGACTCTGGGCGTGTTTTCCACCCATAGTTTGGACTGCGGTCTCCACCGCTTACTGCAGTGTGGTGTTTCCACACCACTTTCTGTTTGTTGGACGTTGCTCAATAAAGAGCTTTGTTTGAACTTCTTAGCCCTGCTCCTGGATCCTTATTCTCCCGCGTGACAGCTTTAACTTTGTTAAATGGATGTCAAATGTTTTACATTTGACAGTATTGGTAATGTTTATTTTAATTAATTTAGACTAAATAGGCTCTGATTCCTAATGTTAAGGGTTCAAATATCTCTTAGCTCTTGGAAGATATTATTTTTCCTTTCTGGCCATATTAAAGGTTGTCTGCCTTTAATTTGGCTCATTCTAATGTAACCACAGCACAAACATTCTTATTTTCAGGTGATTATACACAAATGGAAACCTTCTTTATGAATAGTGCATTCAGTTTCTACAAATGGATCCATCTACATATAATGAATTGCATATTTCACGAGTAATACAAACTGTGTTGCCACGATTAAGCAGATACATGAAGGCAAATGGAAAACACAGCAATTGAAGAGGAGTGTGGGAAAAACTCAGCATCACAGCAATAATACAGTTACAAATGCAAAGCTTGGTTTCTATGAAATAACAGGAAAAAAGGAATGAATTCTCTTATCCAGCATGTGTTGTCTTCATAGGATATATGAGCTAAAATTAAACTAAATTCAACAAGTAACTCTTTTAACTCTTTTCACTCAGTGTATTTCATATGGGTATGTAGTGGAGGTTCTGTTACTGGAGATACCAGAGGATGTTTCTCATACTGCGATTCATCAGACTGTTTTTACAGAACATCTCTATACACTAGAGTTTAAAAACAAATACAAATGCTCAGATAAATCATAGTTTCTGTTGGACCTTGGACTCTCTGGACCTTCAGATAATATTGGAACCAGCGGATGTGGAGGCTCAGTCTGTTATGAAGCTGAACATCATTAAAGCAAAGTTAACATAGAAATGTTGTTTTGAGTTGCTGAGGTGTATTCCTTATGCTCTGGTAGATTTTACCAGAGTGCTGTGCTGGTCGTCTTGTGTCTCGGTGACTTGTACTGTATATGTATATGATCTGTTTTTCCTGTGTTTCTGCTACGGTCATTATTTTGTTCATTCAAAGTCGCAATACTTTTAAAATCTCTTAGATTTACTGTCCTAAAACGTCCTGTATATGTGGTCCAAATGTTGAGAAAAACATTCACTTAACAAATATTCATATTGGTAATGACAGGGCATAAGATGCAAAACCAATTAGACGATTTAGCTGTCTAAAATGTATCTTAAATAACATTCTTACTCCTTATAAAAAGCACAACATGCCTACACTTTGGCATTTTTTCAGACAGATATTCTAATTTTTAAGAGGGAAAAAAGTCTAACAAGTATTTGTTTAATACCTGACAATTTTGTTGTATTTTAGAATATATGATTTGTTATAACTTAACTTATAACAACATGCTTGCTGTTTTTGGTGCAGATGAATGACTGGGTCAGCCCTGCGAAGAACTGACGACTTGTCCAGGGTGTTCCCCGCCTTCGCACTTAAGTAGCTGGGATAGGCTCCATGCAACCCCCGTGAGGATAAAGCGGGAATGAATGAAAGAATGAATGAATGACTGGATAATTGAAACGCTGATAACAGGAGATTTATAGCGATTGCTTCCTTTCAAGCTTGCACTTACAAGTTTAGGGGGGAAAATGAAATTATTCTGATTCTGATCCTGTCACTTTTTATGGATCTGCATCCAAATTTGTCATCTCCTTGCCTTGCAACATGTGTCTTGTGTCTTTGCACAAGTAATGACAAACACAGATTATGTGAGTCCTGCAAGGAACATTGGCATAAGCATGAATATCCAATTCAAAGGAATGACACGTTCTAGTATCTGTATTGTACACCTGTGTGAAAGCAATAGAATGTTACCACCTAAAACACCTGACAATGAGCCAGTCACTCCAGACCTCAGCACGCTCACTCTGCTCCACCAACAGCAACAGATTGCTTCCTCCAAGAACAAAGTCCCGCACTTTTGGAGACCGAGCCTTCTGTTCCTCTGCCCCACAGCTGTGGAACTCGCTGCCTGACCATCTGAGGGCTCCTCTGTCCATTGACTGTTTTAAAAAGGGCCTTTAAACCTACCTTTTTATAAGAATCTTTTAATCTATAACTTGTCTTCTGATGTTTTTAACTTATTTTAACTGCCTTTGTAGCACTTTGAGATTTTTATTGTAAACTGTAAAGTGTGTTATAAATAAACTTTATTATTATTATTATTATTATTATTATTATTATTATTATTATTATTATTATTATTATTATTATTATTATTATA
>JAQQZY010061993.1:0-24595 GCA_030068375.1 Ostorhinchus rueppellii | reverse complement strand
GGGAGGAAACCAGAGTACCCGGAGAAAACCCACGCAGACACAGGGAGAACATGCAAACTCCACACAGAAAGGTCCCACCTGGGAAATGAACACGGGATCTTCTTGCTGTGAATGCTAACCACTGCACCACCGTGTTGCCCACTTGTTATTTAGGCAATACAAAACAGCACAAAGCTAAACAGTAGCTTTTATAAAACATGCGCACCTGTCCCAGTATCTCTACACAAGAGGAGAGGTACTGGCGTGTTGGGGGATGCCGCAGGGTGTCTTCACACACAAAGGACACCACCTGGTAGAAGGCAGCTACACCAACATGCTGCACGGCTGGAGACTTCTGAGCTTTGTACATATTCACCAAAGCCCTGAACAGATAATTATAATCTGTGCATTAGTCACAACAGACATTTTAATTTTTAAAAATACATTTTTTTTTTATATGTATTATACATTTTCTTTCTAGGAAACCTGTGTTTACTCACGTTATAAAGTTCTCAGTGTGAACGGCAGCCTGGGCCAGATTCTGAGGTGGTGCAGCCATGGCATCAGTTTGGAGCTTCTTTATGTCCTTACGCAGTGATGTTATCTGAGTCTGGACTGCCTCCTGTCTCTGAACCCGTTCACACTAGACAATTTTCAAACACACACATACAGATTAGATTACAGCAGAGAGTTTATAGTCCTAACCCGTGTGAGTGGTCTTACAGTGACAGTGATGTTGGCAGGTCCCTGGCATGGCTGACCCCCCTTCCCTTTACACTCCAATGCCATGCTGATTTGCTCAGGTCGGTTCTTATACAGAAGAGGAAGGCTCTCCAGTAGCTCCTGCTCCATCGCCACCTGTTGGGCTTCACGTGCCACTGCAATCCTAACAGAAAAATGACCAAGTGTTTTACAATTTGCAGTAGGACTGTGATTAAATGCCATACTCTTAATCTTTCAGAAGATGGTTACTTATTAATATGTTCGCTGTGTACCTGGCTTGGTCTTGCAGGATGCTGAGGTCCCGCTGCAACAATTCAGCAGCAGCTTTAGAGTCAGTGAGGCACGTGGTAGGAACTTCAGCCACTGGAGCTTTGTGCAGCTGCAGCTCTGGAGCTGGACGGGGAACTGGATGCTTCTGCAAATTAGACAGGATTCGCTCCTTTGCTGCACAGAAACAAAGTAAAACAGTTAATAGTGACAAACACAACTGTTAATCTCAAAAATTGTCTCTATTCATTTACAAATAAAGTTATGCCTCTCTAAAACCAAAACTAGACCATTTGTCTTTAGACGCAGCTTGTGTTAATCACTGACTGGGAAAATATCATTTTAATTTCCTCTTCTTTCATTCTATCACTACAGAAAGCAACCACTAGGCAACCTTTTAGATAAAAAGTATCCGATTTTATTCTCTACCATTACTGAAGCTTGTGTAGTCAGTAAAGCTGTGGTTTTGGGCTTGGAGAAACATTGGTTCACTCTGGACTTTTTCCCACAGAGACAAAACCTCTCTCTCATCATACTGCAGACGTTCCTGGTCAACATACTCCAGCCACAGTTCCTGCAGCAAAACAACAACACACATTTAGGTACATTAGCACAACACAATATTGCATGGTTTGACAAACATGCAAATAAAGCTCAGTTTTATTAATTTATTAGTAGTTTTATTTTTTACTATAAAAATGGTGAAAAACACGCACCTGCTGCCGCTGCATGACTTGTGCCAGTCTGTGAGGTTCATACTCAGGGGGAAGAGAGGGCAGGTACACCTCCTGTTTCTGTAATGTCTCATCATCCAGCCACACAGCAAATACGCCAAACAACCTGTAGGCAACCAGTCAGTAGGCATCTCAGTGCTTGTAAAAATACTTGTGGCTGCTACTGAGGGCTAAATAATAATTCAAGGAGTTTTAAGTGGCATCACTGTCCTACCTGACCAGCTCTGTGTGAAGCTGAGGAGAGGTGAGGTAAGGGGCCCGAGGATTGTCAGGGCTTTCTTCACCCTGGCTGTCTGATGATGGTGTGTGTGGCGGGGGAACCCTGAGGGCTTGGCTGGCAGCATGGTGGAAATCAGATACTTCTTGTAGCCTGTGCCTAAGATCCTTGAGTAAAGCAGCCTGAGAAGAAGTCTGGAAGAACCTTCGACCGATACATCCGGCTGCAGCCAACCTGTAGTTTATGAGATGCAGACAAATGTACTCTGACAAAGCACAGACTCTAACTCCAGTGTGGAAATGGTGATGTGTGTGCGTCTTACCCATACTCAGGCCCAGGCTGTCTGAGGTAGAGCTGCAGGAACTTCTGCCACACCAAGGGAAGTAGAGGATGATCAGGAGGTGTGGCTAAGGCCTGACAAGCCCAGCGGTAGACCTGCAGCCGCTGCAGAGAGGGCGCCACTGGCAACTTAAGCCTCTGCTGTGCCTTCTGGCTCAGAAACAGACAAAAAGTCTTAGATGTGAGTGTTGAACTACACTAGATTACTGCACATTCTAAAGGACCAATTCCCTTTCACTCCATAGTAACTACCCCTTGACTAATTAAATGTTCCTCCAGAATGGAACTAGAAGTGGTAGGGGTTGAAATATTTAATCAGAAATGGGACACCACTCACTCACACTGAAAGAAACAGGAAACCTTACATGGGAGAGTGCAAATCAAAGGTGACAGGCCAAGTAGGGGAATTAGGAGTAGACTTGAATGCTACCAACTTCTCCTTGGAGATTGAGTCAGGTTTAATCAATGTATTGAACACTTGATAAAATAAGATCAGTCCAGAGATCTTTAGCTCCATAAATATATAACTATTTTTCTATATTCATTTGTATACCTTTAAGGCTTGATCTGGGGAGATGTTGGGCTCTGCTAGAAGCTCATGTTCAACACATCGTCTGAGCTGAGAATCTTCTTCAAACATCCCCTCCATATTCAGCACCAGCCAGGCAAACCACACCTACAAACACACAGTCCCAGAGCTGTCAGGATATGGAAATCTTTACAACTATGTCCAACATGTTCTTTTATGTACAAATGGTGCTTTGTGGTTTCTTACCTCTGCACTTAGTGATTGGCCTTCTATGAAGGAAGGTGTGGCATTTCCAGCAATCCAGCCAACTATAGAGGAGAGCAGACTTCGATCTCCATGGTAACCTAGGGCATTCTGCAAGAGTGTATAAAATTGCATAGTTATTTTTGGTGCTACTATGCTTGCTGTGTTTTAATCAGTATTACAACCTGTGTGTGCTACCATAATAAACTGCTGAGCCCAAGTTTCTCTTGTTGACTAATGCCTTTGTGAATACTATGAGTAGAGTACCTCAGTGAACCTCTTCACTTTACAATAGTAAATTCAGCATCTGCATCTGCAAGACCCACGAGAGCCCCTAAATTATGCAAACTTTTAACGCTGCGTTTTCACAGCAGGTCTCAGGGTAAATACCTTATGCTGTTGGTACAGTAGTTTCTGCACACATTCCTCCTGGTGATGTGTGAATGCAGCACAACAGATCTGATCCATGAGGAAAAGGACTGTTTTGTCACGATACCACAAATTCTGCTGGGTTAGGATTCCTACCCAAAACTCCAGAACTGCTGCAGAGCCAACCCGACCAGGCTGTGAGCTCTCTACTATGTGACTCTGCAAGAGAAACACATACAAATAAAACTATCTTTTAGAATAGACTATTTCACCTTTGTGATTTTCTAGATAGACTGTCAACATTTCACACTGTTAACAGAAAGTCTACAAACTTATTTTAATTTATGTGGGCATTTTTTCATTTAAATAGAATTCTCAAACATATTTGCAGCTGATTAACAGAACTCATCCCTGGTCAAATTACAGTGGTTAGATAAAGAAAGCTCCCTAAGACGAACCTGAATGACACTATTTAATAGTCGCACATTGTCTCCATACGTTGTTCCTGTGAGGAGTGGTGCCACCCGGTGAGTGACCTGCTGTGTGACACCCTGAGGACAAACACTGTCGGACTGCAAGAAGACCTGGATACAGCTTACAAACCTGCCATGAATAAGGCAGGAACACAAGAGAAGCAATTTGTATTAGTAACAAGAAATAGGTACAGAATAGAGATTATTTCCTGGTCTTTAATATGTGAAAATCTTGCTTACTGAGTGTTGCTGAGCAAGTAGAAGCTCAGAGGGTAAGTAGGGGGTAAGATGTTGTCCAATAGATGCACAGCAGCTCTCAGGTGACGAGACTGAATCAGACTTTTGAGTGAACCGACTCCATCAGTGCAAAAGTTTTCCAGACTACAGAGGAATACACAGATCAGTTTAGGCCTGCTTACATTGCAAGTTTTAGGGTCAAATGTGTCATAAGTGCATGTCTGAGTACAAACCTATGTCCCACTGTTGTCATGGCAATGGACAGGTAGCATCCAATCGGGATGCCTGATTTCACTGCCCTGAGGACAGAGTGCATGCTTGGAGTGTGTGTAAGCTCCGGTGGTGGGTTGGATGTCAGAGCAGGGACCGACCAAGCTCCTTTAGGGATCCGAGCATTGCCATGGAGCTTCAGCCTTAGCAACAGTTGCCATGCCCACTGACTGAAGGATGCTTCAGGGGACACACCCAAACGAAGGACACTGGCGAGGTAAGATACCTAAGGATGGAAGCAAGACAATAAAAATGAATGTTGATACAGTCACAAGGTTCAAACTGGATGTCTGAGGGGAACCTGTGGATGTGGCACCTGTTTGATTCCTTCTGATATGAGGCCAGTGTATGTTTTGTCAGTAAGGTACTTTTGATAGGCTTCAGCCACCAGCAGAGCTACTTCTCTGTGGAGAGATGATGACAAGGCCAACGATCCATCCTATGACACAAAAAAGGCTTAGTCACAAACCAAAGTCCAAAAATAGCAAAAGGAAGTGAAATACATCAATGCCATTTCAGCCACTGTAAAAAACAAAACAGAAATAATAGCATCTTAAAATAATGTCAACAATATCACTGTCATTATTTTTCTACAATCCCATTATTCTGAGAAAAGCTTTCATTATTTTGAGCAACAAATTCAATATTTTAATAATGACACCAAATCTTTATTTCGAGAAAGATTCTCATCGTTTTAAGATTTATTTTAATTTAAAGATTTTTTAAAATTTATTTTGAGGTTTTCTCTATTTTGGCTTACAGGATCCTTTTTGGCAAAATGGGTTTTCATCACTCTCCAAAAAGTGATTTATTTATAAAACACGTGTTAGAGTCATGTTTTGGAGTCTTTATGTGTCTGAATGTATGAATTTTTGCCTGTTTAACATTTTGTTGACTTCTTTCAATAATGATTTCTGTTCAAGAAAAGTAAAAAAAAAAAACCCAAAAAAACAAAAGAAGAAAAGTGTTAAATGGTGTCATCACCTGTATTGGAAGCAAGGGGTGGAAACCAATCAACTACTTTCTTATGTTAGCAGGAAAGATGTGTGTGCATGAACGTTACTGATATGGTTTTTGACAACATTGTTTTTCTTATGTTTATCTTTTTGGGAAAATAAAAGTGTACACAATGTACACAGAAACAGTGTATGCAGTACATTGTATTTTGAGTTTAAATCCCAAAGCAGAACCCCATCAAGATGGCAAAACTAAAAGATCAAATCTGGAATAAGAATGGTCATGACAACATGTTCACAAAGCATTAACAATAGCTCCCTTAGAAACATCATTTGCATAAATGCAGACATGGCTCTACCTGTGTGTAACCCCAGTTGAGACCCTCCAGTATAACACAGGCTAAGCGGTTTTCCACAGCAGACAGAGGGTGTTGGAGCAGCCAGGCACCGATGACACAGATTTCCTCCGGCCGAGGCTGCCACAGGCTCAGAGGCAGCTCTTTACATAAGTAAAGTGCCACCTTATGCACAAAGAGATACAGACAAAAAAAAATTCATCAGATTTACAAACTTTTAATAGGACTGCAGTCAATAACCTATGCATATTACTGTAACAATATAGAAAGTTGGTACTAACCATGCCCACAGTTTGTATGGTCTCTCTCAGTCTCTCCAGAAGCACAGAAATGATGTAGGGATGTGCTGTTGCTATGGCAGCGAGCAACTCCCGACCCACTTTAGAGTAAGTTTCTCTAGTAGACATGCTCACATAAGACACCTAAGTGAAAATTAGTATAGTACTCTACATTAGGACATTGACTCACGCATGAACATGTGTCTCAGGTGTATTACGTTCACAAAGCAACTCTTTCGGGTCTATGTTTTGTCATAATACCACAAACTTTTTTCACATCAAAGCGACATTAAATTTTACTTTATTGGATTGCATCTATGTTTCTTTCAGCCTCTGCGTCTCATACCTGATAAATCAGCAGAGTTATGGTTGTGATGAAGGCAGGGTCTGAATGTTGAGTGGGTGTAGCCATGTGTGCTAGTGCAGTGAGGAGGGAGATACCGTCTGAGCTGTTAACCTCACACAGCCACTGCTCAAACCTCTCCTGGTGTTCTGGGTCTGTATTAGAAACAATCATAAAATATTAAGGTGCCAACGGTCAATATCAAACTCTGATTATTATTTATAGAAAATTTTAGAGAAGTAGGAGTCAAAGGGCATAGACAATAGGGGTGGGTATTGTCAACAACCTTGCGATACGATACGATTCGCGATACAGGGGCCGCGATACGATACGTATTGCGATACAGGGGTATCCCAATACATGGTGTTAAAGGCGATACGTATCCCGATATTTTACATTATGTGACATATAATTAAAAAAAAAAAAAAAAGACATGTTTACCTAAATGTTATTTTTATTCTGCTGTAGTGCATCAGTTACAATGTAACAATTGTAAAAACAATACCTTAAGAAGGCTGTAAGGCAGAAACTGACCTTGATTAATGTAAACATGGCCTTAACCAGGCTGTATGCTGACATGCGGCTACCATTGCTGAAAGTAAATTTAGAATAAACATAAGATGCATAACGCTATTATCGATAAAGGTAAACTTGACCAAGGCTGTGGTGATGAAATAAAGCTACCTTTCATAAAGGTAAACTTAAGATATAGCCTTAACAAGGCTGTAGTGCAGAAGGAATGGCGCTGTTGACAATACTTCAAACATCAAAGGATCACTTATCAGACACTGTTTGCTGAAGTTTGATCATGTTTGTTGCATGTAAAATATCGATACTGACGCCTCCGTATCGATACATGTATCGCCAAGAGGCCCACGACGATGTATCCCCGTATCGATATTTTGAACACACCCCTAATAGACAACACTACAAAATGTAATAAAACGCAGTGATGCAACTATAGGTGAAGTCTAAGCATTGGGGCAAAGCATGCTGTGATGGATTTTTGATGGTTTAAGAGTGTATACCTCTGAGAGCCTGAATGCAGAAGTGTGTCTCATTTGTCGTGCCAAGGGCTTCTAGTCCTGCTGTTTCTGCACGCTGCATGACATACAGAACCTTCCACAGCATTGAACTAGACAGAGTCCCATATGGCATCTCAGACATAAACAACCAAATGCCCAGTCTGTGAAAGCAGACCACAGTCAACAATAAAGCAAGTATTTTAAGTTTGGTTAACATAACTTTAAGCAAACTTTAGGACATCGCCTCACCTTTTGTTTCTGAGCACATGCAAAACAGCTCTGAGGAAAACATGATCATATTCAAGCTGCAGTTTTTCCAAAGATAGGGAGTGCACATGAGAGCTGGATCCCCCTTCACCAGTTACACTCACATACTGGGCCCAGTGATCGCTCACGTAACACACTGTCATTCTGAGAGAAGGAAGGCAAAACAAATCATGAATGGTCTTTTCTGACATAAATTTTCTCAAGAGGCACATAGTTTTTATTTACATTATTGGCATTTTCACTTATATTATTGGCATACTGACCTTATGATGTGACCAATCCTTTTGACTAACTGTCTGTATCGTGCCCTGTTGTAGGTTTGTAAGCCAAGAGCTAGTATTTCAATGAGTGAGGAAGCAAAAGCAAACACCCGCATCATCTTCTGACTGGAGCAGGCCTGTGGTTCATACACACCTGAAAAGAGAGCGTGGTGATTGATTGTGGTTTATACTGTGTAATTAAGGATTGAACCTGTCCATCAGGAGGGAAGGTAGATGCACTAACCCTGCCTACTCATGCCCAACATGTGGGAATAGAGCTGCTGGAAAGGGAACTGGGTCAGCAGGGAGATCAGGTCCTCTTCACATAGCAGTAACCAGCTGCTCTCAGGGTCCTCATCCTAAAAAAATGGAGGTGAAATGGAGTTCAGGTTTCGTTTCAATGTAATGTGTGCATTGAAGTAAAAGAGCTATTTACAACTATGGCAGTATCTCACGAAGACAAAGAAAAATGGATGGATGAATGGATTAACAATATTGCATTAATTTAGCATTTTACAAAACATTAATAATTTCCAGGATTTCAAAAGATCAGAATATTACATTATATAAATCACATCTACATATCCACAATAGTCTGAAACAGGTTTCTTACTAAATTCGATAAAATGGTTTAACCTGCAAAACAAATGAGATTAGACTGCATTTACAAGGATGGTCATCTGCCCTAAAATGGACAATCTGGTTCCATGATGATGTGCTGTTTTAATTTAATCTTTACTGTAAGATGAATATATGCCTGATATTTTTGTACACTGGACTGAAGTTTTAAATAATTACTTGGTTTAAATTGTCATATATATTTTACTTTCCTTTACATACAATCATTTTAAATACACACCTCTTCTCCACCTTCATCTACTAGTGTCCAGTTTCCAGACTCAGGTCCAGAGGTTGATGAGCTCTGGCTCTCACATGGTTTCATATGGCCAAGAAACTCTGCACGGTGTCTAGATTAAGACAAATTGGCCACTAGTTAGAGACATGATGTTGTTTGACCCTAAAAGAATGACCTAGGTCCACATAGTAAACCAAAGACATACAATTGGTGTGTACAACTCAGTGTGCATTATAAGAATCATGGTTAAAATACTCAATTCTTTACCTTGCAGGGGACATTAAGACGGCCAAGGCTTGCATGAAGTTCTGTACTCCACAGGTGTTCCCCCACACTTGAATCTGTAGAATGACGTAAGAGAAAACCTCCATTCGTCTGTACTATTAAATGATAAAAATAAACTACAGACTGTGTTAAACTAACCTGAAGGAAGGGAGCGGCCCACTTTCCCACCCCAGCAGGACAGCACAGCAGATGGCACAGCAGGTAAAGATGCTCTCCTGACCCTCCAATATGCAGCAGGACTGACACCTACAGGACACCCAGAGTTATGTGAGCAGACGGTCATGAAAAATGCTTTAACCTGAGAAAAGTAGATTAAGTAAAGTGGTCTGTTTAGTGTGTATACCAGTCTCTCTAGCCAGTGATGGATGTCTGCCTGGAACTGTGCATCATCCAGAACTCTACGTATGAAGCTAAACAGGACACTAATGGCTTCTTTCAGAGGTCTGAGAGAACAAGGCTGGGATTGAGTGCCAGTACAATCTGAAAAGATGAACAAAACCAATAATACATAAACACATAAATAAATAAATAAATAGAAAAAATATATATATATATAGCAGTTTACATGGGAGGCAATAACAGAACAGAATAGTTTAGTTGCTAACCTTTTAAAAGGCAATACAGGTATGACTCCACTTGTAGGCGGGACAACAGAGCAGTGTAAGCATGAAGAGCCACCTTTTGATGAAGCAGCTCACTGCGAGCTTCAAACAATCTCCTCAGCTCAGCTAGTACACTCTGACTAAAGTCAGCTTGCTGAAAGCGATGGTACCCACACACCTTAGACTGGTCAGCACACAGTCCCTGTAGGAATTAAATTACATTAAAAGTGTAATAACAGCAGAGGCTCATTAGTGCCTTTTCAACAATATATTTCTGTTTATAAAACACACCTGAAGTGTAAGTTGTTCATCTCTGAAACTCCAGAGACGGTTCTGTGTGCTCTTGCAGTCAGAGGACTGTGTATGAAGCTGTGTGTGTGACTGAGTCAGCTGTCTTCGGCAACGCCAATAGTTCTGTAGAAGTTCAGTCAATTCATGGTGTTCCTGTCTGGCTAAAGCACAGAATTGGGCTGCACACACTTCAACACCCTCTAACCATGTTCGTAGCCCTCCCCCTGGCTCCCAGACACTCAGCTGCTCCAGTGAGAACGGCTGCAGAGAAAAAACACAAGTAAGAGATTTTGGACATATTGCACAGACCTATTCAAATTCTAATATTAGAAATTACCTGAACCTCTGGAGCAGTTTTAGGTAATTCTGGGTAGAGTTTGCTTCTAGAGAGCTCTGCAACAGATTCCAGAGGCTGCAAACTTGGGGGGGAGGACTCCTGCTCAGCGAGTGCCAACACCGCAGGTTCCCTTCCACAGTTTTTGACAGGTTCTCCACTGAGTGGCATCACAGGGACTTCTTCCAGCACAGGAAGAGATGGGTACAAAGCAGGGGCACTTGGAGCTGTAAGGTTTTGAAACTGAGATGAAGCACTTGGTTGATTACATGTCTCCTCATCTCTTCCTACTTCAGCTGTCTTTGGCACAACTTTAAGCTCAGCCCCTTGAGCTTCAATGCTCCCATCCTCCTCATCCTCTTTTTTTGACTCTGTTAGCTCTAATGTCTCTGTTGACAAATTCAGAGATGACTGTAAAGTCTTAGATAATACTGATGTGGATGAAGTCTGGGAGGAGGTCAGCTGCTTGTCTGGAGGAGGGTCTGATGGCTTTCCTGTTGCATCCACAGGCTGTGCAGGCTGCTGCTGCTCACTGTCCTCTTGATATGGCAGGCTGAGAGGAATATCAGTGAAACCAGAGGTGGTGGCCTCATCACAGGCTGCTATGGGAGCTGTGGCTCCTTTTTCTTCTTCTACCTGCTTCTGCTTCCTCACCAGCTGAAAGCAAACATAGCAATCAAATATAACATTAATTTATCTTGTTTATTAATTCATTCTGAGATGTAGGTGTGGTTTAATTATGTACATTGCGAGACACATATAAACAAAATATACATTTTGATGTCTCACAGGAATGGCCCAACACCTATATATCCTATCTCCTAGATCAAGGAGATTTTTCAATCTATATTATAAAACCCAAGTGGCCTCTGTGTGCGTGCATGTATGTATGTATGCGTGTCTTTGGATCCATACAAAATCCAGAAAAAGCTGACTGCTGCAGTTTGCCATAGTTGTGTAGTCTTGGTCTAGGCACAGACCAGCTAAAATGGCAAGTTGATAGGACCAATTTTTTGGAAGATATTAGCAATTTTGGAATGCAATAGCCTTACAATCACGTTGCTATGGCCACAACGCTTTGGCAGTGACTACTGGACAAATGCGGTGCAGCATGCATGAATACACAACAGCATAAAAACTACCACATCTAGAACCCGTGGATCCCTACGGGTTAACATGCTAGTTATTATTTAGTATATTTAAGTATAATGTTTGATCCTGTTTTTCCGTGCGTATGTAAATGTCTCTGTGATGGACCGCAGAAATTTCACCTAAGCAAACCCTGTTGCAGGAGGCCTATACCACCTATGACGCGATAGTATTCGCTAGACATTTGTTTTGATCACCTGAGTCTTTCCGCTGGTCTTTGTCTTCGTCCTCTTTGGTCTCACAGCCTCCATATTTAGTGTCTACTGACTACAGCCCTTCCACCCCTGCTACAATATTAACATAATGTCGACTATCGTAGAAATGACGCTGAACAACTGGAGAAATGAGCAGCTTTTGTTCATAAGTATACCAACAAACATTAGCCGTAGAAGCTAGCGCGGCTCTTCGTAAGATAAGCGGCGGTTCTGTGTTGACGAGATAAAAACAGGCACTGGATGTAAACAAAGCAGTTCTATGTGGTCCTGTAGAGGAAGTCGCTGGCGGAAGATGACAGAACAAAGACTGGCACATCCACTACATGGCGGGCACTTAATGTCCAGAAAACAGATTTTGGAAAACGAAACCAGTCTGTTGATGAAACTCAGCTTAGACGACAACAAGCTTATTAATAGAGCTAGGCTAACGCTTAGCCATCAGCAAATAGCGTTGTTTCTCCTTTGTAATATATTCACCAGCTGCTATTAACTTGTCATATAATGGCTGGTATTGTGAAAATAACACTCCATCGTATCCAGGCTGGTGACATGAGGCAGTAGCCCCCCGTCCACTGGTCAGCTGCCATTTGTTTTGTTTGCTACAGGAACTCGGCTGTCACAATCTCTGATCACGTGACTACTCCACCTCTCTACGGATAGCCGGAGAGTTCAAAACGCAAACGCATAAAGTTGTTCACCATTTTCTGTAAAGTATGTACTCATTCTATGTTTTAGGTCTTGAGAAGTGTTTATGGTACGGAATAAGTGTACACAAACCTTCTAAATTGAGACAGTTGTATCTGAAATAATTTAGAATTTTCAGAATGAGAATCAAGATGGATAAATAATCATAATTAATATTCTTCAGTTATAGCATACTGATCACAAAGTAATATTCGCAGAACTAAATATATGACCAAATGTTCATGTTTTTAAATGATTTCCAAACACATTTTTACATTGTGACTGTACAACACAAACACTGACTATACAGAAAGTAAGAAAAAAATATTTATTTACAAATGTACATGACACAATTTCACTTTAAAGTACCTATACTGCTTTTGGGCTGCTTTTTTTTTTTTTTTTTTTTTTTTTTTTTTTTTGAGCTCTTGGTCTTCTTGAACATTGATAATTATAGCTGCTACTGGTAATTGGAATTTAATACTGACCTCCTCATTATATACAAACAAACAAATAAACAGTATTCATGAACTCATGTATGTGACTCGATGTCCACCCAAAATCAAATCAACCATAAATTAAAAGGAAAGCAATGGCTCAGTTTGTTCTGTTTTTAATTAAGGTTGGTAGATGCTACAGTATTACTTTATCTCCTATATCTGACTTGAGAATGCATTATCTAGGTTAGTTCTATGCTATAAACATTTTTATGCCAACACGTGAATAACACACAAACAACTAACAAAGATACTCAGAGCATTTCCCTTTTGTTTATAGATGGTTAAGGAAACCATGAGGTTTTAGTTCTCTGTGACAAAGTCACACCTGAAGTTACCCCAGCTGTGGGATTTTAAGGTCATTCATGGAATCATATGACAACTTTTATGGTCCATTTTATTGTCCCTCCACCACAATGACAACTTTTATAGTCCATCCTCTATTTTATGCATTAATCTATTAAAGTTTATTCCCAGGCACACAGATCTGCTGTAAGCTGGGTGCAGGGCTGTTGGGGTGTATGTGTTTGCCAGAGGTCTGACTGAGTGTTTGCTTTCTATTTTTATGGAGAGCTGATGAAGGACTGGAGGGTGGGGTTATCTGAACCTCTGTGTCCTGGCTGTACAGTTCATGTAAAGGGAGTTGTTCCTGCTTGTACGTGTGACTTGGTGACTGGTTGAAGATCGCAGGTGTGGGGTGTATATATGCCTGGCTCAGAGCCAAGCTGAGGATCTCTGTTTTCTCCTTGTAGAAGCGCAGCTCTATGCCTCTACGTCGAGCTAACACCAGTTCTCTCTGCGCCACCTGTAACTCTTCTCCAAGTTGCCCTGGTGATTTCTGCTCTCGGCTAAGCCAATCCAGAGCCATGCTGCTCCGCATGTACTCATCAAGTCCTCGTTGAGAATAATAAGAAATCACACTCTAAAAGAGAGTAGAAAAAATAGACAGTTGTCACTAAGCAGCAGCAGAGATAATCATGTTTTTACAATCAACACCTGTACCTGTCGAGAGCACTGCCTTTCCCTCAGAGCCTTTAGTGTCTCATTCCAGTGCAGCAACTGGAAAACTGTCATCATCTCCTGGGGAAAAAAGGTTAAAACAGAGAGAAAAGAAGTAAAAGTAGAGTGCATTCCATGAGTAATGAATGAAATTAAACCCAAACATTCAGCACTGTGTACAAATGTCTGACGGAGATAAAAGATTTTGTAGATATGTTCTGAACTCATATCCAAACTGTGGATGATTAGTTTGAAAGATTTTGTAAATCTTTACGTGGCAGGTATGTTTAACTCTGATTTATAAAACACTGTTTGGCTGAACAGCTGCCATATGTTAAGAGCTCATGACATTAGTGTTAAACAGAGAAAGTGTACATTAACAGAAATTGACCTAATGAGATACAGATGGAAAATGTGACACGTCTGAGGTTAAAGTCCATGTTCTACCTGCTGCTGTTTACTCTATTTCCAACAGTGCATCTGCTCAGTGCCATTTGTGTCTAATTCTGCTTAACTACCCATCTATTGGACACTTCCTGTACCTCCTGAACTGAATACCCCATGGTTGACGGTGTGTAGTGGTATTTCAATGCATATGTTGTATATTTGCACATGTGGGTGTTTGTGTGTAACTTGGAACCTTTCCATGTGTACAAGTTGTATTTTACTGAGAATGATAGTGATCCCACTTCCTCCGGCTAATAACCCTGTCTCTCTAGACATATGATTATTTAAACAAAGTTGGAAATATTAGGTGTTCCATACCACGAGTCCCTACCACAGTGGGACTGAGAGTGAGAACAAATTAGACTAACCAGACAAGGGATGTAATGATAACAATGAAGGGTGGAATTACCACCCACTGGTTGATATTTTTGTTAAGTTTGGAAAGGAAATCTCATAATTATGTAAAATAATAACACTTTATTCTGGGGCTCAATTATAAACAAATTACTCAGTATCGCTTTAAGCAAAAATAGATTCTTTTGAAGTGAAAAGATCTTTCACAAATTACCACATACCCCTCATGATTTATGAGCGTAGCTGCAAGACAAACAACGTTTCCAAAATAGGCTTTGGCTTTCTGTTTTACCTGGAACTGCAGCATGGTCTTCCCTATGTATGAGTGGAGCAGCAGACTGTAGGCTCCTATACTGGTGCCTGAATCACTGGCATCTTCTATAGAGACCTGGAGAGAGCAGAGTGCAGGTCAACATTCATACTGACATCTACATTCTCCTAATACTATGTGTTTGCACAAGCTCACACTCACAGCGCTGTCTGTGGCGGCCTGCTGCAGACTCTGAGTGATGAACTGAGGGGTGATTCGTCGACATGGCAGCTCGTTCACAAGAGAGTTCATCAAGGCAACACGAGCTGCATCCCTTCGGGCCTCAGCCTGAGTGTCACATACCTGAAAATGAGGAGAGACAAGGCATGCAGAAGGAAAACACTTCAATGACAGTGTCAAGAAAAAAATATGTGAACCATTTGAAATTGAAACACCATTACACCAGGCTTTTTTTTTTTTTTACTGTGAGCCTTTCACTGACTGATACGAACAATCCTTCTTGTTCTGTATATTGCAACTATTCTTTGTTTTTTGTGTTTCATGTGTGATTTTGTACTTCACCACAGCTAATCATGGGATCAGAACTCAAATCACCAATGAGATTAGGACATTAGAAGTATTCACAGATAACCAATCACATGGCTGCTCTGAGCTGGGGGCTGCTGTCTCTTTCACAATGAGCCCTTTGAGAAGCATCATGGGATTTAAACTGAACAACATCAATTCAAAGCAACCTTAAAACTGTGTGACTGTATTTATTCCAACTCAGTGGTCATAACCACTTTAACATATATGTGTGTGAGCTTTTCAACAATGATCTGCAACTTATGGTCAAGAAAATAATCACAACACTGTCCTTTCTTATATTTTAAGTCTATCATTAAAATAACAGTTGCATCTTTTTCTCAGTAATATAATTATTACACACGAATAGAAATTCGAACCTTAATTTGCACACTTCCCATATATTAGACAGACTGATAGTTCCAATAGTCTATTAAGGGAGAATAACTGGTATGAAATCTGAGACACTGAAGGAATGCAGGCCTGTTAAATGACCCAGCCAGTGTTGAAATCAGAAGTGATGCTGACAAACACCTTAAAATTGCCAAAGCAGCTTCCTCCAGGGAGGGTGACATAGCAGACGTAGGGGGGTCCAGGTGAAGGTGAAGATTCATACAGTAATAAAGTCTCAGTCCTGCCGGCTGCATCCGTGATGGAGCCATCCGACTCAGTGGAGGAACCGTTTGACTGACTCATCTGCTTCTGCTCCCAGAAATTATGGAGCATGGCCACGACATTCACTGCACAGATTAACATTGATGACATCTAGAGGTTACAATAAACAATGATACTACTAAAACCATGACAGCATTGGTATTGAAAGTGCTGCTCCATTAAAAAAAAACAACCCCAACTTGTGCTTACTTTGAATGGGAAAAGAAGTACTGCTCTGAAACCCCTCTGATAATTGGCTGAAAAAATATATGACTATTACTGTTTGAATTTCCTGATTTCCCCCCCTTTGTTTGCAAAAGTAAATGGATGAACTCTCTGTTTTTGACTACTGATAAGACAAAATGTAAGTGTAATATTTTTAAAAATGTCCATAAAGGTAACTGATGGGGGTCATAATGAAGAATGGCTTTGTTGAAATTGAGGATTTGGGAACTGAAACTGCTGCATTTTTGTTTTAATTCATTTATATATGAAAGTTTAAATCAGTTTGCAATGCATTACATTTACTTAACACAATGAAAAGTTGATGCTGTTTAGCTGTGATTAATCTGCATAAATGTAAAACTATCTGTAAATAAAATCTAAGTAATGTGCATTAAAGTTAGATTATATCCTGTGTAGAATCTCTCCCCCCCCCCTTTGCTGAATCAGTGATAATGTGATAAGCAAGTATTTTACTAGGCAGGTCACACAACAGTAAATATAGGCTATGAAAAAAACAAAACAGTGACTGGTGTATTTGTTTTCATATTTTCTAGCACATCATAGCACAAATTAGCTGATTAGTAAATACAATCATAAGTAATACAAGTTGTGATGGTTATACATCAGTGGGAGTTACCATTGCATGAGTCACAGTTACTCACAGTCATTGCGGTTGGTGTCCATCTCACTCTGTGACAGGTAGGACATGATACTGTCCTCAACTTTTTCTTTACTCATCCTCCTCTGGTAATCACTTCCACAGCTGCTTCAAATGCATTTATTCCACTTTCCTCATACTTTTTTCAATTTCAGCTTCCATATGTCCTGTTAAACTGCTCCTTAAAATTCTCATACTCTAAAAGAGAGCAACATCCACAATCATGAGAACTCTGGATGGGAACATCATACGGAGTAAACCCAAAATCTGAAAGACCCTCCAGCTCTTTTTTTTTTCTCCACCTCCCACTCCCACTCACTTTCCCCTTTTCCCCTCCTCCTCTCCTGTGTGAACATCTCACTAGGGTTTCTCTTTTGAAGCACACCACCTTTGTCACCCTTGCTGCCAATTAGCTCAGAGGGCCCCTCACTTTTTCTACACATGCACACACACACACACAGAGGTGCAGGGCTGGAATGCTGCGCCCCTCCCCTCCAGCTATGCAACTGGCTAATCCCAGAACAGTCAAACCTGCAGAAAAGTTTCCAAGTTGAACCACAGACAGCTCAGTGTTCAGTTTTGAGAAGGAATATGAATTCTTCTATCATACATGCTCAGTAAATATTACTAGTGAGCAGTTTAATGACAAGTCTGGTGAATCTGTACTGCCTAAATGCGTGGGGGTGAATACTTTTGACTCTACACACTATTTTGAGGCCAGTCTGAGCTCCATTCACCCTCTTCATTGTGAATAGCCATTGTTCAAGTCTGAATCCACCATCTCCCTGAAAGCCTCTTGCACATAAATGAAGCAAATTTTGAAAAAAAAAAAAAAAAAAAAAAAAAAAAAAAAAAAAAAAGGAGTGGTTTCCTCACTTCCAAGTCCTCTCCTCTCATCTTTTATATGTTCAGATCTGTCACCAGAGAGGCTGAATGGCTATGCGCGTCTGTTTCCTTTTGGTTTCATTGTGAATGGCATTAGGGTATCCGAGAGCATGTATGTTCCCACGTCTGTGTCAGTCTCAACTTTTCTGATTGGCTGTTTGGGGGGTGGATGTAGCAAACCATTCAGATGAACATAATAGCAAGAGACCTTTGAACCATAGGAGTTCAGAGGAAGAAATGAACTTTCTTCATGAACTTGCATTCAGTCAATCTTGAATTCACACCCACATTAATCACTCTGTCAACATTTTACCCAGACTCTGAATGATCTTAAGACTGCAATTATTGCCAAGGTTACATGCTGTTACTTTTAACATCACTTTAAAAGGTATCTCAATCCCAGAGAGACTGCCAAGCATATTAAACGATTTCAGAACAGACAAAATCATTCAAAGTCCTCTTTTTAGTCATATTGGTTATAAATGTAGGTTGCCTTGTGTGTTGTTTGTGTCCTTACATATGCCAAACCATGTGACTCCTAATTGTCCTCCGGGAAACAAAGTATTTTTGATTAGCTGATTTTTACCATTACCGCTACATTTAAATAATCATAAAAACCATAACATTTGTGCTAAAGTGTTTATTATTAAACACACATCTCCATTATAGGTAACATTTATGTACAACATTTTAGACTAAGCTGAGTTTGACAGCTGAGGACAAGTTGGATCCTCTTGCTATTATGGAGCTTTTGTAGGATGAGGAGAATCGGCAACAGTTTTTTCTTAATAGTCAGTAATGATAGTCAGTAATATCAGCGCTCATTGCTTCAGCCTTCCATGATAAAGTACTGAAGTGCAGCAGATCCTCTTCAGTTTTACCACCGACGATCATGTGTTGACTGCTCGGTTCAGATAAATGCAAGACGAACCTAACAAGTCTTTGCTGTTGTGTTTTTCTTCTATCACTTTTGCCCTGTTCATCCCCAGAAGTCAGCACACTCCATACTGGACTTGATGTTACTTTGGTTCTCTCTCCTGGATTTGGTCACCAAGTTGGCTTCTCCCTTCTGCAGACGTCTCCTCTGAGCTGCCTTCTGCTCCTTGTTGAGCTGCCTCCGCACCTTCTGGCGGACTACCTCCTACGGCAGACACGATAGCAACACAATAATAGCCCGTTACTACAGACACTACATGTACACACTGTATGTCTTTGCCAGGGAAGCACAACAATATCTATAAATGTTACCTTTGTTTAGGTCATTTGAGCTGTAACACTATGTGAAAGCTCTTTGGCAGCACCTACAGGACATTCCAGTTTTTGTGCAAAACAGTGTGCTAGGATTACTCTGTTAGGAAATGTCAAAAGTCTCACTGTTACAGCCTTAGCATTTAGTAAAACTGCAATTTGTTCCATGTCAGTGTAAAATTTTTCTAATGGTTTGATATCCTGTATGTCTTAACAGTACAAATGCACTTTGTTGTCATTTTTAAATTTTATACATTTATCTTCATCCACTGTATGACTTCACTTATCTACAAGTTGCCCCTATGAATAAATATAAACAGAGAAGTGTCTAATATAAAGTATATGGCAGCTACTTGTCTTGAGTCCTTTATGGAGTATTAATTAATTTGAGCTGCGCATCTTACCTACAATGAGAATTTTCTTTGTATGTTCCATGTTTAGTTTTTGTATATATTATAATTACTTTTTATACTGTTTATGTGTAGTTTGTATATGCTTTGGTAAAGTCAAATTTCTTCTGGATGAACAAACATAATCACATGTCAAGTAAGTTCTAATTTGTCTGGGTTATTGTTCATCCTTAGTTGTTTTCAAAGTTCAACTGGACTAGTTTTTGTTCTTGAAAATGTTTCTTCTCTCATCCAAGAGCCTTCATTAGTTCACTATCACATTGTTTTGTAATTTGGATTGTGGGTATTTGGGATGGCAACTGTGTATTTATCAAAAGCCTGCTGTGTACTATCTCCCTTGGAAATGTTACATTGCAAATAAAACCTTTTAATTGCTATCTGGTGTGCAGATTTATATGTGTTTTCTGCTCCAGGTTCTTTCTTACTTACAGGTGGTATGGTGGAGCAGCTCCCTATGCTGCCCATTGTACCCTCACTGTCTGTCCTTTTCCTCCTGTGCTCTGCAATTTGTAAAAGACTGTCGGAGTCTCTGGAGGGGGAAATATACAGGAAGTTTTCATTATGGCATATTTCTCAGTGTCTGTGGACAGACACTGAGCAACATCCTTGTTTAATTTAACACAATTTTGAAAGACATTTGATTGAAAAATGTGCTTTCAGCGAAAGAGGATAATTCCCTTTAAATTATAAAATTATGTGACTACACCACAACTACAGGAAGCATGTTAATTTAGGAAATACATGCATTCACACATTCCCTACAATAATAAACATTTGCATTTACCTGAATGGTTTAAACTCCTTGTTAGAAGCAGAAAGGTCCGCCAGCTCTGGACATTCATCCTCTGCTTCCTTTAACTCTTCCTCTGTGACTTTCTCTGTCTCTTCATCACTCCTTGGTGTTGGCACATTGTCTGTGTCTTTCCGTTCTTCCCTTTTTTCCGTTTCCTCTTCTTTCTCATTTGAGATCTCTGCATGTGTATCACTAACTTTCAGACCCTCCAGTTCCAGCATTGCATGATTATATTCCTCCATGTCCACATTCTCATGAGGTATTTCTTCATCTGCTGCCTCTTCCTCATCATCGTCCTCCTCTTCATCGTCATCTTCTCTCTCAGGTCCAGCTGGGTGTAGAAATGCACTTTCTTTCTCCAGATCTTTGGTAAAGCCACTGGCTGAGACTTCAACATCGAGAGAATAAGACCGTCTGAGGGAACAAAGACAACAAAAGACCTTTTTAGCATTTAATATTTCTCCCCTCATCCAGTTTATTACATAAATAAAAAGATTTACACATAGAAAGTATACTGTACAGGGCAGAACAAGAAGATGTTGAGTCCAGGCCCAAGCCAGTCATCAGCTTAATATTTTTTTAGTAAGACAAAATACAAAAATAACCAGTCACACTAAAAACATGACCCACATTAGTGACAATATCTGAAAATAATCAGAATATGATTTTTATACAATAGTATATGAATCTAAAAGACCAACATCATTTTTATTGTGTTTGTGTAACTTTATTGAGAATGATAGGCTTATAGAGGCAGTTACCTGATGTCTTTGAAGGTTGGGTAGAGTTCACTCTCATAATTGAATCGTTTTGCAAAGAAGTCCCTGATACATTTCACATCTCGGTCAAAATACCTACAAAGAATGGACAAAACAACAACTACTTTTTAAATTAATTCATTTAATTTGTGAGTTATGTGCTACTGTTGATTTTCTGCTTAGTACAAACCATTCAGCATTAGGGTGCGATGTGGACACCATTTGAGGAAAGTCAATCATTGTTATGTGGTCCTGGTCATCCAACATCAAGTTAAACTCATTGAAGTCTCCATGAATCAAACCATGATTTGCCAGTTTGACAATAAGCTCCATGAACTCGTTGTACAGGGCTGGTGGATCCTGAAGTTCATGCACTTGACAACTGAATGTGAAGTACAATGGCACACAAATTATGAAAGGAACAGAGTCAGGGAAAATTTTCTATAACATATTAAAGTGAGTGATGTGGAGGCTTTGTATACATACAGTGGATATCCATTGATGAGTTCCATCACCACAGCATGTCTATTGTAGTCCACTGGTTTGGGAACAGGGAAACCCCGATCATACAATGCCTGGAAGAAGTAAAACACAAAACTGGATTACTATATCCTGTTTTAAGTATTTTCATTCTATTCCACCGTACTTTGTCTCTGGCTCTGTCCATAAACAAAGAAATCAGCAGGCTACCGCCTAAAAATCTGTCAATTACCTTCATATAGGCAAATTCCTTCATGGCAGAGAGCCGAGAGAGGTAGAGCCAGGACATATTCCTCCTGTGTTTGTGGTAATCTCTTTTGTTTTTCAGGTTTCTGAAGGAGGTGCGACCCAATCTGTGAAGCTTCAGCGCATACTGCTCCCCGTTTGGACCTGCCACAATATATATATCTACAAAGACACAAAGTACATGAAGGCATATGTATGAGAGAAGCAATCTCACAGTGACCAGATTGTGATTTATATGAATAGATTCAAAATTAGAAGGGTGTCACACATTGCCAAAAGAAACTACATGGGAATGTTACTAATTTTACAGGAATTTCAAATAGGTATGAATGAACCTATATAAATATATAGTTGGGTGGCAATTTAAAGTAACTCCCCCAAACTAAAAAAAAAAAAAAACACTGAGCAATTTTGTTTTAATATGAAGTGACCTTAAGAGACAGGTAGGACCAAAGCATGGCTAAAAATACCCACAGAACAGAGCCACTGGATCCTTTCCCTGTAGGGATGAAGCATTCAGGCTTATGCCATTATCTGTGTGTATGACACTTGACAAGAACATGTTGACAGTTAACTCACTTGACCATATCACCTATTTCCCATAGGTCAGTAGACCAGTGCTGTTTTCAGTCCAGTGAACTCTTGAAAGTGCATTTCTCTTTTTAATAAGAGTTATAGAAAACAACCCCATTATAACATCATTCTCTATCAACCTGATGGATTGTTATTGGTGATAGTCTGTAATTTCCCAGTTTGAGATAAAGAGATGTATCTCAGAACCACCACATTCAACTTCCCTATATCTATAAATCACATCCTACTCTGACATTTTCAGTAATTCAAAGAGGAGTTGCTTTTCTATTTAAATGTAGACTTTAGCCACTGTTGCTACTGAAAACACTTAAGAGTTGAATCTTTATGACTGAGGTGTGTGCAATTCCTGACAATGAATCCTTCTACAAAGTTACTTAGAAATTTAGTTCTTGCAATCTCGATCCAGAATAAAGTGCCCCCATGTATTTCTATACATGACAGAGCATATATACTTTGAAAACATCTGCATTGGCTATGGACATTTATTAAGACTTTTTCATTGATTTGTACCAATCTGTAGGTTGTGTGTGTGTTAAGGTGTCTTACCTGACTCTTTACCCACTCCCATCTGGTTGCCAACAGAAATAATCACATCTCTGGAGCACAAGGTTTTCAAGGCAAGGTAGTCATATCCTCCGTAGTTCAGCCTGTAGCCTTGCACCACTATGATAAACACGCACACAATACATTACATTATAAAATAACAAAACTCCATCATCTCCACTCGAACCAATTTATGTTTGTCTGTATTTTCTTACTCTTGCTGCGTTCATAAACCACAAGTTTGTGCTTGACCAACTCTCTGAGGATCTTATTACAGCCACCGTGTCTGAGGCTGGCAATGGAGGACAGAAGACTCACAGGAACAATCTCATGGTTCTTCATCCCCATTTCAACCTGTTTGAAGGAAGCATGATAACAGGAGTAAAGAAATACGAACTGATCAAAGCAAGGTGAACACAAGCTAACTCCAGTGGGATAACTGATGTCAACGTACCGCTGTGAGCACGCGGAAGTCCTCACGAGACAAGTATCTCAGAACCACCACATTCAGCTTCCCCATAATTGTACCTGTACTCAAAGTATTGTGGTTTTTAAAATAATTTTAAACTACTTCTTGGGCTAAATAGCTCGCATTTTTGTAAACACACGTGCAAGGCGGAAGTTTAAAGAAGCGGATATTGCGTTACTTCCGTTTATCACATTGAACGTCATCACGTCCGTACGTAGCCTTTTTGACTTGACCGAAGATAATGCATAAATGAGAAAAAAGGGTTGGAAACGAATACAGGTGTATTAATGAATAAATAATGGTATTAAATGAGAAGTTAGCACAATAATAAGTAATAAATAACAGTAAAAGAAATTTTAAAAAGGTTGGTCACTACATAGAGCTTCTTACAACTTTATGACATTTCTGGGGTTTACAAGTTAAAAAAAACCTCTTGATAATATTCTTTAAAATCACATACAAATATGCTTTAATTGGGATAATATATCTTAAACTAGGCACATGTGAAATTGTACAGAATCAACACATTGAAAAACAATTCATCGTCAATTTGTTATGTTCAGCGTACCTCTCATACGTACAGTTCTGTATGGGTAAAGTATGTACTATGGATCCCCATTAATTTTTTGATATCAGTCTGTATATGTCACTTATCTTTCTTTATTAATCAAGTTTCACCTACTATATGAGGGCAAGACAGCTGACAGTGACAGAGACAGTGATACAGAATATGTTACTTTCATCCTGATTCCACATCTGTTCATTTGTAGTATTTACACACCAGGGCATTTCTATGGTTTATTTTTTGATATGATTCATTTTATAGTTGGCTGGTTTATTGCCATTTTTTGCAACTGTATTGTGTCATGCAGTATTTACGTATCTGCACCAGTCTCAATCAAAGACCCTAGAGAGACAGCAAAATATGATGTGTCACTGTATCCTACAGTGAGGGAAATTATCTCTGTGTGTTTGTGTGCAACAGTGAGAGGTATTAAACAGATATACAGTACCAGTAGATCTCTGTTGCCATAGCAGCTGGATTCTGTGCATTCCACTGGCAGGTAGGTTCTAAACACAGTGTGAGAGTGTGCATGTGTGTGTTTGGTTCGGACCGTGACAGACACCACTCTGTTCCTCTCCCACTACACACACACACACACACACACACACACACACACACACACACACACACACACACACACACACACACACACAC
>JAQQZY010061842.1:0-10089 GCA_030068375.1 Ostorhinchus rueppellii | reverse complement strand
CCCGCTTCAGCAGAGCTAGGCTTATGAAGGACTCCCAGATGAATTGGAACTATTCATCTGGTGGCAATCAGGTTAACGGGCGGTTGTGGTTTGTTAAAATCTGAACCAAGCAGGACTCTGTGACAGAGCTTGTGCACAGTGTTAATAATATCTCATCAATTCTCAGGTATTACTGTGCAGTGCATACAAATAAACAGCCTACCAACAGACCAGACGCCAAGACATGATCTGTTTTTCATGATTCAAACCGTACTGTATGTACCATATATTACTGTATCAGTTTAATCATTTCCACTTGATTCATTACTATTATCGTAGGTTCCAGAAAGCCAGTGGTGTGATATTTCAAAAGTGAGGTGGGGTGGGGTGTACATAGGAGCAGAAGTTATATGTGGGGGTGTGGTCCATAACTAATGTTACAAACGCTGTCGTTAATTATTAGTTAAACTTTACATACTTTCAGCGTCCAACTCCCGGGTTCTATTCTTCTGTTTATACAGCGGATCTTACATGACATTTTCACAACTTCTATCCTGTATCCACTGGACCCCCTCCACTGCTCTATGGGCACCCCACAAATGCTGTGCCCCATGAATTTGTCACATTTACCCCCCTTTACGGTACCCCAGTGCAGGGGTAATTCTGAGACTGCCAACAGTTCAGTTCAGGTGAATGTTAGTGCCAGTAATGTAGGATATAGGTGGAAGAAGACTGTCACCACCTACCTGCTATTTCAGTTGGTTAGTTCCCCCCCACCCCGAGGATGAAATTCACTAAGTAGGAGTAGGAATGTAAAAACCAGGGAGAGGTTGATCTCCCCCATCCCCCCAACTAATTCCACCTTAGATGAGGCCACGGTCCACCTGGTCGTAAAACACTTACATTTACAGTAGTGGAAGATATGTCGGACCCCACCCATGTCTTCCCAACTAGAAACGCATGTATGTGTTTTTATCATAAGTAGATGTATTCATAGTACGTAAGGGCCTCAAAAGAAATGAATTACTGGTATTAAAGAAGATTGTGGGTGAGAGACACAACAAAACCAAGCAAAAAGGTCAAAGAAGAGGTTCAGAAGGTGAAGCTGTTGGCTTGTTGATGAACACGGAGGTTGAGCTGGCATCACCTGACGCTGCAGTGAGCATAAAGACAAACTGGGCACGGTGCTGCTTGGAGTGGAACGCTTCCTTTCAAGTCACACATCTGAGAATTTGGCATAGGTGGTGTGTGCCAACATGAAGGAGTGGGAAATTACTAATAAGCTTAAATGTCATGTTACTGATGCTACATCCAATATGACCACATGTACGAAGGCTTTGCAGATCGGACTGTATCTGTAATGCTCATGCCCTGCAATTCCTTTGATCACATCCCTGTCTTATGTGATTTACATACAAAAGCCCCCCCCAAAAAAACCCAAACCCTACAGGTAAGGAGAAACTGGATGGGGTTCAGCTACAGATGGGAGGATATTTGAAGCCAACATAACTCATGAGGGAATAAAAAAACTGATCTGATCCCACTGACCTCTCATGAATGTCAGACAATAGGAGTATTGACCCGTATTATCCTCATTTCACTACCGTTGGAGTTCTGAGGAGAGAGAACAATATCGATGTCAAAAGTTGTACCCTTGATGAAGATGTTGCATCATGCAGGTCTTGGTAAGTCTGGGCATCTTACCAATAATGCAGCAAGGCTGCTCTCTGAACCGTCAGGGAAAATGTGGCAAACAAAGAGTCCTTCAGTGTGATAACAATAGATACAAGGGCATTAACTGAAGAGCTGGTTTGTCGAGGTGTTGACATCTGTGGCACTAGTCGGCGTTACTTTGGAGGAGTCAACACGTCTCTCTCTCTCCCGGCCACAGTGTGAAGCTTTCTTTCAATTCATGTCAACACTAATCTTTCTACATGAAAACATGGAGCGCACAACAGTGATGTGTGGATCAACGGACCCAGGTCAGGTTGGTGGGGGATCCAAAAAAATTTCACTTTATTTGCAGGATGGGTCAAATAGTTCCATAAAAGTAGGTTGACCAAAAAAAAAAAAAAACAGACCCATGCATCACTACCACAAGGACTGTGAAGGAAGAAGATGACTTAGAGTAGGATTAAACTGACTGATCTAGAAAACCTCTGGTCTACGTAATGATCTGTGAACCATGGAAGCACCAATATTGAATAATACAGTGGACACACAGTGGGTTTGGATTATTCTGTTCATTTATTTCATTCAGACAGTGTGCTCTTTTCTCTAACTGTGCGTCTTTGCTGCCGACGTTTAACGTTTTATCCATTTTATGTTGTTCACTTAAATTAAACAGAAAATCCAAGGTGTTTGCCCCTGTTTTATTTGGTTAAAAATGTCTGAGAAGGACTGTTGATGCTTGTGTCTGTACAGTTTTTTTTATTCCTTTCTTTACTGTACATTGTTCATGTTCCAGTCAACGTTAGTACTAGTTGCTCATTGTTGAATGTCTGCGTGTCTGTGGTGTTCCTCCGCTGTCCATGTGGTGACATCATCATGTGACGAGTCGATTCAACTTGGACTTTGACAAATAAGTTGATCTGAAAAAAATCTTAAGTCACTAATCCCCTAATAGATAATGTGTACCAGTAGGAGCTGCTGGTCTTTAAAACAGGTGTGCTTCATCTGTACCAGAAAACCACAGTAACACACACATGCAGGTGGATGAACTGACCCTTTTTCTCTTCAGCTGATGTAGTCACATCACTCTGTCAAACCACCTCTTCCACTGAAATCCACATGGGACTGAGCTCCAACGTTCTCCAATGCTGGGACAGATTTTTCAGTCCCGCTCCCGCCCGCACTTGCAATATTTTGTCCCACTCCCGCCTGCAAATCTCGCAAAAGAGGGATGCTTACTTTCTGTCTCACTGAAAGGTCTTTTCATTGGCTTAGAAATTCATACATTACCAGCTTTTTTGTTGTTGTTGTTTTCTTTCTTTCCTGTGAGGTCACATCACTCTAACTCTGTCCATGGTGCTGAAGTGACCGTGCTATTGTGCTGTGGACAGGTGAAGACTAGAACTGCGTCAGCGCTCCGCAAACCAGCAAGCTTTAATTACTTCAGATTCATATTACAGGGGCAAGACTGTGTTTCAATACTGTTATTGTAATCTCTATCACAATTTTTGATATTTTCATGACTTTACATAGAACATAAAGTGAGGGTGAAGAATTTGCAACTGAGGGTGCCTGGCCCCACCTGGCACCCTCGTGAGGCCGGGCCCGCATGACGGTGTAATAACCATGTATAAGGATGAAATAAACCTTGAATTGGGGGGGGGACACCAAAACATGTGAGCACAAATTGTCTAAAATGTGCACGAAACTACACTAGACAACATCTGCAAGTTTTAATGATTTTTGTAATGTAAAATAAAATATCCAGCATAAATTATGTATTCTAGGCACTACATTGATCATTTGTATATTTTATTTTACACTCATATTTTGGTTGCGGGACTGCAGTTCATCACCCCACCGCCCGCTCCCGCAGAGTGCTGTCCTGCTCCTGCCCGCGCCCCCAGTGAGCTTTGAAAATGTGTCCCACGTCGCACTGTTTTGCGTCGTGTCCCATGGGTGCAGGGCTCTAGTTCAGCCTTCTGGACCAATACCTACTCTTTCAAACGGTTCATCCAATCCAACATTCAACATACTGACCCCTTCACCCCCAGAGACACTGACCTGTCTGTGGGAGGGTTTTGGGTGGGATCATTTTATGCATTTAGCCAGTGACCACCATGCAGTGATTAAAAACAGCTCAGTGTTGCCTTGTAGACAACCCACTGACGCTCAACGGCACTGTGGAATTCAACAGTGTAGGTACTGATATGAGAATGTATCAGGGATTTCACATCGGAAAGCAAAGGATAAACAGCTGACCGGAACGACACAGCCATAAAATTAAGTGCATGCTCGTGCAGTTTTAATGTCAATGTAATTTGTATCCTTATTGTAAATTCAACTGTCTGATTCTGCCCTTTCATTTCCTGAAACGTTAGGGTAAGTTTGCTGTCTCAAAGCAATCACCTCTGCCACATTGGATCAGGGGTTCAAAACCCTTGGATTCCACAGCTAAAACAAGGCACAAGAGGCAAAAGGCAGAATGGTGTGTGTGTTGATGAGAAAAAGCCAAGTCCATCAGACGCAGCTGAAGGCGTTTACTCATTCTGTAAACAGCTACTACTGCTTCATTTTAGCCTTGAGTGTTCTATGTGATGCATTCTAAATCATGCTTTCATTATTTTAGGTGAACTGGATGTGACAGATGAAGCCCCAGCACCACAGCAGATTCCACTGTGGAACCGTGGAGTCATAAATAAAAACACATGCCTCCTCACCAGTACCAGATCCAGCTGTGGTTCCAGGGTGGGGTTTCAGTTCTGTCGATGTTTGTTTTGCCTCCCTCTTCTTATTTCCAGCAGGTGTGAGGGGATGTATGGCTGAACCATACCTGCTATTGATGGACATGCCAGTGTCCAATCATCTCTGCACAAAAGTTTGGTTTGGTTTGACCACTACATCACAGCATCTGTCATGTGTAACCCCACCCCCTTGTTTCTCTCAGTTCTGAACTCCCGTCTGATCGTATTGAATCATCTCTGTGTCTCTGACTCCTCTGCTGTCTCTTCACCGTCACAGTCAAACATTGTCCTTGTTTTTGGACAATAAATCTTTCATTGAACTCTGCCTCAGGCTTCCATTTTCAGTGTCTGATTCTAATTTTATGTTCACAGGGCAGGTAAAAGGGGCTCAAACCAGACTTGCAGATCTTCCCATATGTGATTTGTGGGTTTTTTTGTTTGTTTTTTTGACAGTCTGAACCAGTCACATTTTTTAAAATCAGACCCTGGAGACTTTCATATCTGGTCCTAAGTTGAAAACATATTTAATGTTTTACAATACGACTTCAATCCATACGGTCATACGGTGAGACATCATGATTCTGCACTGTCAGAGGTAGGACCTAACATGATCCACATTTTTTTCTGTAAACAAAGTGTGCTGCAGGTGACATCACATCTTCTACACACGTGGGTCACTTCAGGGCTGTAGACTGCTCACACATGACTCTAATTACACTCATGTTTAAGTTATAATGCAAACCATTTAAAAAAAAAAAGTCACATCAGAAGCAGGAACACCCTCAAACAAGAAACTGTGGGGGGAAAAGTCCTGTTTTTAAATAAAAATTAAGTTCCTAAAAAAAAACCATTCATTTGACATTTACTTAAGTCATATAATAGTGTGTGTATAAATGACATAATGCTAACTCCACAATTTCCCAGTTTGGGATGTATCTGAGAAGCATAGCTGGCTTGAGTTCCAGTTTTACAACAGAAAACCCCTCCTGCTGCCTCTCTTTGGTCTGTGTCACTGAATACAAGTTGAAACACATTCATAAAACCCTTTGTAATCCCTGCTCACTCAGGTGTATCCATGTATAATCTGGTTCTGGATAACTTTTGCTGGTCTCTGTACATCAGTGTAGGTTATTAGTGAAATGAACCGGCTGCATCTGTTCAGTATGTTGCGAACTGTTGGTAAATCGCCCAAAAAAGTGTCTAGTCCCCTGGTAACAACAGGTAACAGTGAAATTAACCCATGAGTTGGGAGGAAACATAGTAAAAAGAAGTACAAAAGACAAAAACAAACCAAATCCCCACATGGACATAGAAAAAAATCCAAACAGGATAATATCAGAGATATAAGGCTATGTTCAGACTGCAGCTACATGTGGCCTAAAGCCGACTTTTTGCCGCTATTTGACCTGTATCTGACCTTCTAAAGACAGCCTGAACAGCACATATCTGATTTTTAAAGTCTGACCCAGGCCACTATCATATGTGGTACTAAACAGGTCTGAAAATGCGGATAAATGCGCCAGGTCCCATTTATCTGACCCTTATGTCATTAAAATCACTGCAGATGAGTATCTTATCATGAGAGTGTTATGGAGAGGTCGTCGCATATATTTTTAAATGTTTTTCTTGTCATGGGCAAATTCTGAATGAAGACTGTGTCAGTGAAGCCGCTAACGTCACTATCCCACCACTCCTGACTCCGACTCCACATTCAAATACTCCGTTGTACAGACGTAGCAGCTACAGGAAACAACTTGGCTCTGCTCTTTTTTAATCTCATACTTAAAATTATTTGACTGGTTATAACTTTGGTTTTAAACTAACTGTATCAGTGCCACACACGCCGATACAAGATGCCTCCATATTTACTTCCTTAAACACAGTGCATGCTGCATAGTCCTGCATAACATCAGAACCTCTTTTGCACATGTGGGTCACTTCAGAAAAATCGGATTTCACAAAAAAAATCCAAATTGTGCATTAAGATCTTCTGTCTGACTGTAGCCTAAGTCACCATCCTTCCACATTACAGGAGAAAACATTAAAATAACTCGAGAAGCACTTGGAGAGCGCAGACCTCCACCAAGGCAGTGTTTGTACTTTCATTCACTAAACGTACAGATCACCACCAAAATCTAATGTATAGGATACCCCATTTCTGACAATCTGTGAAAATTTCATGAAAATCCGTCCATAACTTTTCCAGTTATCTTGCTAACAGACAAACGCTGGCAAAAACATAACCTCCTTGGCAGAAGTAATAATTAGAAAAGAAAATCTACAGGAGCTTCGAGGCACGTACTGAGTAAGAAAAAGGCGTGTCGGATGGAGCCTCCTTTTAATGCATGCATCATTTTGCCAAAAAACATGTGACCAATTACAAATGAGGCCTCATATCATATAGGAAACATGACAGGTTCATTTTCCATGTCAGTTTTCAGACTAAAAGCGTAACAAATCGATCATTTATCTCGACAACGGATTTTCGGATCACAGTGCCAATGACAACAAGCTAATGCCTCACAGTACAGTAGCTACTCAAAACACAAAACAAACCTAATTATATTTTATTTTCTTCTGTTTAGACAAGGTATAGTTTTAAGATGTTGCCTGCTTAACAGTTTCAACTGTGACTCCAGTCTTCCTCAGAAGCGTCATCCAACATGTTGTATGCTTCTGAGGAAGACTGGAGTCACAGTCAAAACTGTCAAGCAGGTAACCTCTTAAAACTACACCTTGTCTAAACAGAAGAAAATAAAATATGATTACAGTAATAGAAGACAAAATGAACGTCTTTAGCCTTACACAAAACAAACCTGAACCATCCAACAAACACAGCCTTATGTGGAACGGCTCAGCTCAGTATCCAACAGGAAGGATGAACTGGCTGTGAGACCTCTGTATAAGGTGTGTTTCCACTACACGAGTCCCATAATTTTTGGGGGTGAAGGTACTTTTGATCGGGTCACAAGTTGTCCTGGTGCTCTCAGGTGTCGTGTCTCCATTACAGTAATGGTCCTGTAAGAACCTCACGATGACGTCATCACATCGCATCCGTCTACTTCTTCATTGGCGTAATATGCCAACAATGCCTACACCTCCCGGTCGGTCCACTTGTCTTGGGTTTTCTTCACAATTTCTTCTTAACTTCTTTGCTGTTCTTTCGTCAAGTAAGAGTAGTCATCTTCTGCTTCGTTGCGTTGTGAAATTCCTCCAGCAACTACTCTTTTAAAATTGGAGGTTGTTTGTTGCAATCTGCTGTCATTTGCGACAACCAGTCTGCGTGAGTTAGCCACTAGTACCGCCCAGTGACTGTACCGGGCTGTTCTCGAGTACATACCCTCCGCTGGTTCCTGAAAACGTCCCTGTCAGAACGGCCCAGTCAGTGGAGACAGATGCATACCGTGAAGCACCTGTAAAACAGCCCGGAAGGTCCGATAGTGGAAACACACCTATAGACTGTACTGATGACCAGGCAAGGCTCAGGTGCAGAGGGGCGTGGTGAGGCCATCAGAGGGTGGGGCTTACACACCTGAAAGACAGAGACAAAGAAATCATGACGGTAACAGTGATTTCACTTTACTGCACCCTTGCTTAATAAATCTGGCCCATAATGTTACTGAACCTAGACCTGACCACCTGAACCAACCTCAGATCACAACACTGCCCCCACAGGCTTCATTCATTTATTTATCATCAACTTTTATGTAACACAAAAAAGTTGAGATTATAAAGCAAGTCCGTCCTGACCAAGACACCAGCAGCAGAAGTTCCAGACAATAGACTTCATCCACACACCCACACTAAAAAAGTACAAAAACACATAATAATAAAAGTCAGTTCTAAAACCAGACAAAAATCACTAAAGTAAGAACATCAATGATTTAAAAGGTACAACAATGTTCCTTAAAAGCATCTCAAAGGAGAACCTGATTCAATTAGAAAAAACATCTACATCCAGATTTATCCTTTTCCTAGACCAGCTCCTGCAGTTTTATCTCCTGTGGGTTCCAGGCAGTGGGAGCAGAACATTTAAAAGAGTTCTTTCCCAGTTCTGTTCTGATTTTTGGAACATGTAGGAATAACAGATCCTGGGGCTGGAGACTGTAATTATTGAAATCATTCCAACAGTTGTAGATCAGTAACTATAATGGAAGCAGACCTAAAAAGAACACCAGTGTTTTAGTTTGTGTGTAGAAACACCTGTCCAACTCCAAAATATAAAAGACAATGATGCGAGTGAGCACTGACGCCTGTGCCAAACCTCAGAGAACTGTAATAACTATCAGGGGCTTGTACTGTAGGTACTTGGCATGATGGGTAATCACTTCATCTGCCTCTAAATTACTCTGGAACAGGCTCATTGGTCCACATGACTTTTTTTTTTTTTTTTACCTTTTCTTTGATCACTAAAAACAGTCCAGTCTTTATGTTCTCTACAAAGTGATGTTCATTTAACCCATACCTGCAGTTTGTCATCTTTTCATGGTCAGATATAACCCATTTGGATGCTCAAAGGCTCCGTAGTGAATGTGGAAAGTCCGTCATCTTCTACAACATTGATTCACCAGTAAAACCCATGGAGTTGAACCAATGACAGTGGATGGACACACTTAATTCATGTTCTGTTATTGGTATCTCTGCTGAAAAAGTTTTTCTTCAGTTTTCTGTTTCTGATATAATAACACTCAACTTCAATCTTAGTTTTTATGAACATTTAGATGATCAGTAAATTAAATATGTCACGTCCGAACTCAGAATGGGTTACCCAAATGCAGAGACAGACACAAAGGATTGGGTAAAAAGGACTAAACAGTTTACTGAACAGTCAGAACAAGACTTTGTCCACAGTTGGGTCTTCAATCCAAAGGAGTGATCCAAGAACGGTGGTAGGGGGCAGGCCAGGGTTTGACAACCAGTAAAACAGGATAATCCAAGGACAGTACCAATAGGGATAAGGCAGGCTCTGGTCAGAGAACAGGCAGAGTAAATAAAACAGGCAGGAAGAAGCCGGTGACTGAACAGACAAGGGTTAAACACAAGTAAAGTACCATTTAATGTGAGGGTCCAAATCCAGGGAATCAGTCCAAGCAGTCAAAGGTTCCCATAGAGAGTAGGCAGGCTCAAAGGTCCAAAAAATACAAAGGCAGTCCAGGTCAACAGGGGAGAAGGCAAACAGGCTTGGAACAGGCAGGAAAACAATGTTGGCTGATGTCACTCGGAGGAAGATAACGAACTGGCACTGGCCAGGACAAAACACAGGACTTATATGCACAGAAGGAGGGAGAGATAATGAGACAGGTGCAGAACATTAGGGCGGGGTCAGGTGATCACATGAGCGGCAAAGGCAGGGAACAGGAAGTAAAAACATCAGACAGGAAACATGAGGAAGACTAAGAAAATAAAACAGGAAATGACCAGAAAAACACAGAGCACTAACGTCTGGTTACAGATGTGACAATATAAGAAAATACATTGATTTCACTGAAAAAATGCAAAATACAGGATATGTTTATAGTATGTGAAAGACCATTTAAGAAAAGTTAAAGAGAAAAAAAGAGCGAAAAAATATTTTTGGAACTCTCAGAAAGGTAACACTGGGTCTTTATAGGTTAAGGGATGAGAACCTACTGACTGCATCAGTTAGACTGAATTGTTCCATTGGCATATTTTATTTAAATTCTATATATATATA
>JAQQZY010061755.1:0-10092 GCA_030068375.1 Ostorhinchus rueppellii | reverse complement strand
TATTGTTAAAATTACACTTAATTTTCAGTTTGTACATGTTCTTCATATTGTTTGAAAGGATAGTTTGTAGATGTAAACATTTTCATTGTTTAATTTAACTTTTTTTTGCTCTAAAACATAGAGAAAAGTTTGTAGTTGACATTATTTCTATATTATTATGTTATTATTTCACTGCTTCGGCCCACTTCAGACCAAATTTCTTTCAATGTGGCCCCTGAACTAAAATGAGTTTGACACCGCTGGTATAAAGTGTAAACCGAAGACTTTACTGCATGGAATTCACATATGTGCCCTCTAGGTGGCGACACGTCTCCATTTCTGGCTCTTTGAGATGTGGATCAAGAGGAATTCGATCTGTTAAAATGAACCTGACTGAACCCTTACATCACACACACACCCGATGAATTATCCACGAAACAAACACCGGATCCTGAAAACACGGATGAAAGAATATTAATGATGTTAAAGGAGCAGGTTTTCAGGAATTAAGCTAAAACATTGACTCTAAAACATTAAAAATCCGAGATAAGACTCAATGTAAGAAAAATGTAATCAAATAAACGCGTAAATGTGCATCAGGTTAGAAAAATGAGGTCACTTTCACCCATCGCTCACATATGAGGATTGAAACGAGGATTTTAAGGATTTCTGGACGTTTTAGTTGTATTATTTGTCCTTTAGGAAAAACATATCTACAAAATAAATACAGTAAATGTGTTGAATGGAAGGTATCTTTGGGTTCTTTTTGTATTCCTACAGTAAGTCTCAGAAACAACATAAAAATTCATGTACATTTAAATTCACAAATATTTCATTCCGTACCATAAAAATTAGAAATCAGTTTTAGTTTTATTCTGTTATATGTCATGTTATAATGGTCGAATTTCAGCTTTTAATTCAGTGTATTTTGAAAACAAATCAGAAAATGTGACTTATTCTGCATTTTTATCTACTACTGTGCATCATTCGACTATTATTTAACCACTAAAGCGTTTGTGTTTTACAGATAAACCACATTTCCACCTCTGTAAATAGAAAACATTTTCACCACATAACCAGATTTTCCAGATTTCAGGTTTTTTTTTTTTAAATGAAAAGTGCTGTTTATTCATTTTTCTGCATAATTATCCATCCAGAGTAACATTATAGTATTATTTGTGCTAATCTTTCATTTTTCTGCAGTGATCGTAGTATAAATACACAGTGTTTGTTTGTTTGTTTGTTTTTTACCTATGAAGTCACAAAGTTAAATCATTAGCAATATAAGACATGCTGATGTTACAGAGTCAGTGTCAACAAATGGGGAATGTGAAATATTGTTCCAGAGGCTTTAAATTAAATTAGAATTTGTGCCCAATCATAATTATTCCCTTCAATAAATGGAAGGAAAATGCTCCGTGTCTTTTCTCCTGTGAGTTTGTGGGTTTGACAAAGTAAAACTAACAGCTTAAAATGATCCTAATCTGAGAAATACCATGACACACAGCTGTAAAGTTAGACTTATACGATGTATTTAAGGGGTAAAGTACACTACATGGACAAAAGTATGTGGACACGCTGAATTCAGGTGTTTCTTTTGATTTTTTTTATCCATGACTATGATTTTAAATGTTCTTCCTCTAAATTTCTAAAATACTTGTCATGCTTTGACTGTAAATCATCATTTTCTACCACCTCTAACCATCTACTTTCTTCACATCACACTGAAGAAGAAAAATCTACCATTAAACTTAAGGAAATGTTGATGTTTATAAAGTATATGGACATAAATATTGGGACACATCATGTCCACAGCTGTTAGATGTCCTGTTCATGAGGATTTGAAATAAAAACATGAATATTTCCTGGAAGTTTAATGATATATGATAGATTTTTCTTCCTCAGTGAGATGGTTAGTTGTGGAAGAAAACTATTATTTACAGTCAGAGCAGGACAAATATTTTAGAAATTTAAAGGTAGAACAATTAAAATCATAGTCATGGATACAAAAAATTTAAAAAATCAGTGTTGAGAGAAATTAAGTGAAAACCATCTCTGAGACATTTTGGGAACAAAGATAAGAATTTAAATCAAACTAACCAATGCAGTGATATTTATCCCATAATATAAAACTATATTCTAACATTAATTTCAGAAAACAAACACCTGAATTCAGCGTGTCCAAATACTTTTGTCCATTTCTGTTTAAGTCTGGTAATTATGCTATGAGGCTAACGATGTGTCACATGGGACCACTCAAAAAGGGCCCCAGAGCCACAGCTGGTCCACCCCTGGTCCAGACTAAACCAGGCCCGGACAACTATTAAGTGTCACAGTTCGATCAAACTCTGGGACTTTTGGTTTTACCGACTGTACGTCACTTACAGGAAGAAGTATCGTACAAATGCGATAATTGTCGAGGACGTGGAAACTCTGAGTCTGCTCCAGCTCTCATAGGTTGGATTCATTTGCATAGCAACAGTGTCTTTCTTCTGTTATTGGTCTAATGACATGTCATTCACACCAAACATTTGTGGATACAGTTCTTCAACTGTTCACACCAGCCCCCCCCCTCAGTCTTTAACACAGTCCTCCGTGACCCGGGTCTGGATGTTTTCGGATCCAGGTCCCCAGCCCTCCTCCCTGCAGAGACCCAGTGAACTGCTGCATCGCCCTCTGGTAGCGTCCGGCCGCCATCTTGGATCCATAGTATGTTGTGGTTGATTCTTCACCTGATATCTGGAAACACAGAACAGGACACCCGTGGGCAACATGTAAAAATTACACTGAAAATATTAATAATCAAATGTTTCGCTGGCTTTAATTCAGGTTCCAGAAACAGACCAGTATGATCTACAGTAAAATAACATAATAACCTATAAATATTGACACCTCCAAAGTTTTCTCATTGTTTTAGTGCAAAAAATAACATTAAATTCTGAAAATATTTACATTAGAAACGATCCTTTAACAATAAAATGTGAATTACTTCAATAAATCTGATCAACTTGAAATGTCTAAAGCAAATTAAGTACAATTTTACTAATATTCTGCCTCTTACTGAATGTTTTGTGCTTTTGTAGATCTGATCTGGAATGCACATGTATGAATGATAAACTGAGGCATAATATTGTTAAAATTGCACTTTTTTTTCAGGTTATTCACACTTTTTGTTTGGACATTGTGTAAGGTTAATATTTTAATAATTTAATGGTATTTTTTTGTATCAAATACAGAAAATGATTTAGGCCACTGGGGAAAATTGGTCCAATGGTTTTTGTTTGATTATTATTATGATAAAAAAAAGACAGAATTCTGCGATTAAAGTCAGAATTCTAAAAAAGAAAAAAAAAAAACAACAACTCAGAATTATTCTCAGAATAATGATAATTAAAAAAAATATTGGACCTTAATTTCTTTTTTTGTTTGTTTTGTTTTGTTTTCCCAGTGGTTCTAATCCTCTTCCATATTAAAATAAAGAGAAAACTATGGAGTTGTCATCATTTATAGGTTATGATGTTATTATTGTACTGGTCCGATCCACTGGTGATCTGAATGGGACCCCTGAAAGATAATGAGTTTGACATCATGACATAAAACATGATCTAAAAACCCAAACTAACTTGACATTTTTGCATATTTACCGATAAACTGCACAAGAACAGGTAAAGTTTTTCTGACAATGTGAAAAGTTGATGTGGAGAACATGAGTGACACATTCACCCATTAGGTTTTCGACAGTTTCCAGGTGAGAATAACAGCTGCCAGTCATCTGCAGCAGCGTTCAGCCTGTTTAAATGACACCTGTCCAGTGGAAACATCCATCCAACAGCACACGCTCACACTTGTCAGTGCGGGAAAAGCAGAGTGATAACTAATGATGGCTCTGCTCCGTTGAATTGTCTCTGAAAGCCACAAAGGTGATTCAACAGCAGCGACTGAAACGAACACACTTCACCCAGTCTAAAATTTACTGTAAAGTCCAGAAAAGTTGAAAAAGTTGATCTAAAAAGTAAAACATGGGTCGACTAAAACCAGAAGTTGGACAGTCTCATGGAGTCTGCTTCCAGTGAATCAATCTAATGTTCAAGGTTCAAGGTAACTTTATTTATAAGTAACACTAAAACAAAACACAGACAGAGAAGCCAATACAAATACACATGGGCCAGTACCCACAGAGGCTCACTGATCATGACTGAGATACAAATGAAGATACCAGGACAAAGAAAATGTCACACTGTCGTCACTAGAAGACTGAAGCAGATGGTTAAAGGTTAAAAAACAAACAGCAGTGTCAAACTGAAGAGAAAACATCCAGCTGTAAGAAATGGCTGTGAATAAAAGTGCTGTGGCTGTCAGGCGGCGATGGAGGTGGAGCAGGTCATCCCATAACCGAAGGGTTGGTGGCTTGAATCCCGCTCTGTCCTAATCAGTCCACTGTGTCCTTGGGGAAGACACTTCACCCTCCTTACCTCCAGTGCCACTCACACAGATGTAGGAATGTTCAGTGGTGGTGGTGGGAGGGGCTGTTTGGTTCGAACTGGCAGTCTGCCCCGGGCAGCTGTGGATACAGATGTAGTTTACCACCACCAGAGGGAGAATGTGAGAGTGAATCAATAATGTAAAAGTGCTTTGGGAGACTAGAAAAGTGCTATAAAAATCCAATCCATTATTATTACTATTATTAATAAATAAAAACAAATGGTTGATTTCAGTAAAAGGTTAAAAAGTGCACAGACTCATTTAAAGAACAAACAGTGTGAACAAAGTTACTCCCATAGCAGGTGGGCTTTGATCTGGGGACTCTTAAAGTCTTCTACCCAGAGGTTTATTAATTTATCTGTTTTTTCATTTATCAGGGACAATGCAGTGAAACAAAGAGTTCATATAAACCATAAACTAAGTGTCTCTGTCCTCAGTCCTGTTGGACCATCTTTGTCATGTGTCTGTTACCACAGATCCAGTCAGTCCCTGGTTCTGTCCTGTGTAGGCTGGTAGTCTGTCCCCGTGCTGACACAGAACAGTGGACCCAGAGGCCGAACCGGGTCCAGGAAAAGGACAGGGGACCAGTTACCCAGGCTACGCCCACACCACAAAGCTCCTGGTATTTATCTTTTGCAGGCTCTAAAACTTTCACGTCCATAAATGAACGGTTTCCATAAACATCTGTGTCCAGGTGGAAACGGTCAAACTAAGTTAAATGGTGTAATACATATGCCACACCTATATGTGGCACTGTACGCAAACACACAGAGCCACAGGATACACTCAAACCACAGAAGAATGCACTGAGCATGTGCAGGAAGTTAAGTCTGGGGTTTTCTTCTTCTGGTCATTGTTTCCATAAAATGGTGTTTTGCTTATCAATACGCCAACGCAACGGCGCTGGGACATGTTTACACTCTGGGACCCACTCGACATTTCAGGGCTCAGAGAACGCTGGTGTTTGTCTGTTGCTGCTTATTGTCACAGTACAAATGCTAATATTTGATTGGCTCTGTGGAAATAGACTAACCCATATTTTACACCACAGTACTGTGGCAGAAGACAGTCTTATCTAAAACAGCTGATGTTTAAGAGTATAAGGCTGTGAGCAGCTCCCAGAGAAATACACTTACACAATGACATAAACACAATAATCTTTTATTTATACATGTGTTTTAGGTCTGCTTCCATCATGTTTACTGATCTACATTTGATAGAACGTCTTTAATAGTTAGAGTCTTTGGTCCCAGGATCTATTACATCTACATGTTCCTAAAGTCAGAACAGAACTGGGAAAGAAAGCTATTAAATGTTCTGGCTCCACTGAACAGAACAAACTACAGAAGGAGATAAAACTGAAGGAAGTGGTCTATTTAAATACATTCAAAGTTATTTTAAGTCAATGGGAAAAGGGTAAATCTGGATGGAGGTGTATTTCTGACTGATTGAATTCAGGATCTGCTTTGAGATGTTTTTAAGGAACATTGTTGTTTACTTTTAGTACCTTTTGATTCACTGATGCTGTTTTATATATGTGTGATGTAAATTTAGGGTTTTGTGTATGGTTTTATTGTATGTTTTCAGTGTGGATGTATGGCTGTAATCTCTACTTTCTGTAACTGATTTTTTAATCTCAACAGGTATTTTTTCCTGGTTAAATAAAAAAAATGTAACAAAAAAAATGTGAAGCCATTTTCTTTTTGTGTCAGTGCTATGAAACCTCCTGAGAAAGCATCACAAATACTTGCTTTGGTTTTGGGTTCTCACTCTGTAAAATCACATTTACTTTATTAAACAGCACATGAATATAACATTTCATCCCTCTTAAGTGACATTTCTCCAGTTATTTGTCATGCATCCCAGTATTTAATAGTGTCTACTGGCCCTTTACCAAAGTCCTCATGTGTCTTCACTGATTTTCTTCTCCTCCTCACCTGCTGATGCAGTCCCTGCCATCGGGCATACATGATGCTCCTGCAGAGCCGTGAAGGCATCCCTGAGTCCTTCCTCCTTCCTGAGGAGGTGCTGATCTCCTCCAGACCTTCATCACCAAAACTCCAGTTCATGCTGACGTTTGGAGCCTTTCCTGATGGTCGGACATCACTCCTGCTCAAACCTGGATGGACGGACACACGAATGTTTAGTTATGGGAAATAATTATCGGGTCAAAATTTACAGTTTCAGGGTGTGTGTAGAGAAACATATACTGTACAACCACTTGGTAAAAAAAAAAAAAAAAAAAATCCACCTGAAACTTTTTGAAGGCATGTCTTCATTTTTAATTATACATTTTTCTGAAAATTACTCTGTCTCATTTATTCTCCCATTTTACTTGGACATCTTCATGATCAGTAAACTGAAAGTAGGAAATACCTCAATAACTGAAAAACTGAATGTAATGAATGAATAAATCAGTTAGGAAAAGTTAATGTAAGGGACAAAAATATTTGGTAGTCTCCACAAAAATAACTAGGTATTTTACAATTTTTGTTGTAATCATCATTCATCATGGTGCTCTGAAAGTTAAATCAGATATGTTCAAATGAACCAGATATTAATTTTCTAGTTTTCATAATTATCTAAAATAATCCATTATGATGAAAAAAAAACAAGCTTTGTAATTTTAAAATAATTCTGGCATTCTCAGTTTCTGTAGAATTGTGTCTTTTGGGGGCTTTTGTTGAAGATTGTAACTGCCAGATATTTTTTTTCGTTAATTTAATTGTATTTTTTGTCATAATATATTTTTTGGTTTTATAATTAAAAATTGATTACAAAATGCCAGAGTAGCACAATAAATAGAGTAAAATTGGTAAAAAAAAAAAAATAAAATAAAATAAAAAAATATGAGTCTAAAAAGATGTAGTTCATTTTCCTGTGTGGATCACGTGACCGGGGCAAAGGAAATGGCGCCATTGAGGCATTATGGGCTAAAGCTGCTAGCTAGCTAATAGATACAGTTGAGACAGAGCATTATCATAACGAAGGTAATTCACGTAGTTCAAGAGATATTAGACATTGCATGATTAGTGTTTGTATTGTATTTGTGTACTACTTAAGTATTTCGGACATTTTAGCACACGTTTATTAGACCTATCTGCTACGATGTTAACATGTTTGGACCTGTCTATTTCGTGGTATTAGAGACTTTAACACTGAAGTATTGATTAAAAACACTTCTGTTTTCTCTATTTCATATTTTTTCTGTGTCTATCTACGGCCAGTGTTCAGATATATAATTTAATGTTGAATGTATCAGTATGACGTATGGTTGTTGTTCTTGTGGACCGGTATAGATTCTAAGCTATCTGAGTTTGGACGTACAACCGAGCAGGAGATTCCGTCGTCGATAAGGAAACGGCAGGTGTCTGACGAGCGCGAGGCGGCGTGAAATGGCTCTGCCCAGATGGCCTGTATGGTTCAGTGTCCCCACCGTCAGACTGTGCAGGTAAACCGGCTCCACCAGGTGGGATAAGAGCGCCCCCTGTAGGCCTACGACGCTCCACCTCAACACAGAAGATTAGGTTCAGGATTGTGAACAGACTGTATAAACCGGTTACAAACAGATGCAGAAGAAAGATAAGTAGAAAAAAACCCTAAAAGGAGGTTATTTAGGGGAATATTGAGGTTTGAACAGGTTTCCTTTTTAAATAAAACCAACTGAACAATAGATTGATAGATGATAGATAGCACAACACCATATGTATGTGCACATTAGAAACACTAGTTGTAATAAATAAAATAAGTAGTAATAAATTGAAAAAAATATTGTAATAGATAAAAGTATAAATAAATAATAAAAACAATAATATAAAAAGTAATCATAGTAATAGTAGTTAATAATAGTAATAATGAGCTTCATGTATAAGAGCAGATTATAATACAATTTAATAAAAGCACTCACTTTGTTATTTTGTCAGTACAAGACATGGTGATCAGAGGTTTACCCGGTGACACAACGCTCCATTTGTGATTGGCTCTCTGTGCCGTGACAGGCAGCGTCCCCTCACCTCCGTCCACCTTCACCCTGAGGTGGCAACGAAACCTCCTGCCAGGATCTGATATCAATAACAGGTTATTACATTGTATTGCACTGGAATGAAGAGGTTTTTTCCTACCACAACAGAAAACGAAAACCAGAAACAAGATATATAATGATGTCTTTACATTATTACCATATGTTAACCATGGTATACCAACATATTCTAATGTTATAGCAAGATTTTCTTCTTTACAGCTGGACTTTTTCACTTTACAACAACAGATTTATGTAGCAACAGAATATTTTCATGTTTTGGCAGAGTTGGAGTATGGATTTATTTATCCTCATCAACCCAAAACGAGGAACATTACACCTCACTGTTTCCTTGTCTTTAGCTTGAAGCATAGATTCCAAAACCCAGGATAAAACGTTGCTATCCTTTGTGGGAGCACATAAGTTCATTGGTGAACATTGGGGAAAGTGGAAACACAACTAGGAGGCTTGTGTCTAGCTCAGGCCCGACCCAGGGAACAGGACACCCCCCATGGCACATGGAGGGGGTGCATCATCAGTAGTATTCCTTCAGATCACAGGGCATTCTGGCCATTCACACTAGGTGGCCAGTTACAGGGTGATCAGCCCCCAGCTTACGTCCCACGTCCACACTTGGCAGGGGCACCCCACCCCCTGGAGCCAAGCCTGACCTGACCACACACAGACTCTGACCCACTACTTAGCCCAAGTGGGTTGTTCCTCTTTATCCAAAGCGACTGGCTTCTTCTTTCTGCATAACTCACTGTCATTGTTACAAAATGGCAGTTCTCAACATTATTGTTTAGTGTCAAAAATACATTTTCTCAACTGTAGAGAAATCGTCTGTATTCAACTCTGATGAAGCTGTTAAAAAATGACACAAGAGGATTAAAGGAAGAATCAAAGCTGCTTAATGGTATTTATTAATTCATGGTTTCACAGAGTTGAAATGTTTTATGGTGGATTTTCCCTTTAAAAATGAATGAGACCCTGAGGTCAGAGGGTCCATATGTTAGCTAAGAGTGGAATATGAGTAGATTATTTAATGCAAGGTCGGAGTCGTGGTAATAAAATAGTGTGTTGTTCTTACATGTGGCCTTGGTCTCGTAGGGGCAGTTGAGTCGAGCATCTCCACATGGCGACGAGCTGACGTACATGTGGAAGAGGACGTCATCCCTCAACCGAAAACCGCCACAGCTTTTATTTGGTACAAAGATTGACTGTTCCTCATCGTCTGCTGGCTTGCTTCAAATAGGAAAGAGAGAGGAAAACTCATCCAGCAGGTGGTCACACAAACTGAACACAACTGAGATAACATGCTGATGACTGCGATGACACTATGACTTATGATATTTAGTTTCTCTCTCATTGTTATTTGTTATTACCTCCGCCCAGGAGGTATTGTGATCGCCTGAGTTTGTGTGTGTGTTCGTTTGTTTGTTCGTTCGCTACAGTAACTTCAGCTGGCCACAAGGGGGTGATCACCCTCACGCCGGGATTCCCTTTCCCCGGCGGCGTCACCAGTCGGCCATCTTCCCTAGGGGGACTTTTCCGGAGCGCTCTATAGTAGTGGATGGAAGGTGAGCGACCTACACAAACAAAAATACACTTAA
>JAQQZY010061718.1:0-10093 GCA_030068375.1 Ostorhinchus rueppellii | reverse complement strand
CAACTCCATGGGTTTTACTGGTGAATCAATGTTGGAGAAGATGACAGTGTTTCCATGGTAACTACGGAGTCTCTGAACGTCCAAATGGGTCAAATCTGATGACCATGAAAAGTATTTGACACCAATTATTAACATTATTGATAGAATTAATGGATCCGCAGGTGTTAAACAGTTTAGATCAGTAGATGGTTTAGGTTAAAGGTGGATGTTTGGGTCTGTAAGGGTTAAAAATATCCCAAAACAAGCATCAACATGTGCATTAAGGGTTAAAAGTGCAGCTTGGTCGTGTTGTAACGGCAGGAAGAGTTTGTGTAACGGTCCTAAAGTTCTGTGTACGCTCACTGAGGCTTATTTTGGAGCTGGAACTAAACTGACTGTTTTAGGTAAGAAATAAAAAAAGGATCCAGTGAAGATGATGTGTGGTTTAGTTCAGTCTGACGATGGTTTAACTGTTAATACTGAGCGCAGAAAACTGTCCTGAAAGTCTGAAACAGGCAGAAAAATAGAAAAAAACTGTCCAAATAATGGTTTTAGGTCAAAACACAAGAGAAAAGTTTAAAAAATGGACTTTAAACTGCTTTATGTTTCTAAAATGCGTGTGTGAATTGGTGCAATGTGTCTGATTTGGGAATAAAAGTTGTAATTTTACTGAAAGATGGAGCAAAAATAGAGTTTATGAATAGAGTTGGATCAGTGTGAACGGCTACAACCCTGCATACTTTGGTAAAGGAACCAAACTGACTGTATTAGGTAAGAAAAATATAAAAATAAAGCACATTAGATCAGAGTCTAATCAGACAAAGGCTTTAGTTCTGAGTTAGTCTGAGTCCAGTAAGTTTTCAGCTTTAAAAATAACAAACAGAGGGTTTTAGAACGGAAAGTTGGACAGTTTTTCTGCAGCTTCATGTCACTGTGACCAACTACGACCCTGCATACTTCGGTAAAGGCACCAAACTGACTGTATTAGGTAAGAAAAATATTAAATAATGCACATTTAGTCACATGTTCATGAGCTTAAAGTCGTGTTAAACCTCAGATCTGTTCTGTAAAAGAATGATTTAGAGAAAATGTCTGTTCTTTGTGTTTTTAAATGAACTAAACAGTAGAAAAGGCACCAAAAGGACAGCGTTAGAGAAGATAAAATACAAAACTAATGCACATTTAATCATGTTTCATCACTTTAAACTGTCAAAAGGATAGTTTGTTCCTGTAGAAACTGTATTAGATGGAAAAATGTTATTTTCATGAGTGTAAAAGCAAACAGTTCAACGGTTTTTCTGCAGCTTCGTATCAGTGTGAACCAGTATGAACCAGCATACTTTGGTAAAGGCACCAAACTGACTGTATTAGGTAAGAAAAATATTTTAAAAATAATGCATATTTAGATGATCCCGAATTTTAAAACTGTTCTAAATGTGTACATTGGTGCAAATGTGTGTTATTTGTGCATAAAATGTTTAGTTTTACTGAGAGAAGGAGCAAAAATCCAGTTAGTTTTTCTGCAGAGTTGAATCAGTGTGAACAGTTACGACCCTGCATACTTCAGTAAAGGCACCAAACTGACTGTATTAGGTAAGAAAAATATTAAATAATGCACATTTAGTCACATGTTCATGAGCTTAAAGTCGTGTTAAACCTCAGATCTGTTCTGTAAAAGAATGATTTAGAGAAAATGTCTGTTCTTTGTGTTTTTAAATGAACTAAACAGTAGAAAAGGCACCAAAAGGACAGCGTTAGAGAAGAAAAAATACAAAAGTAATGCACATTTAATCATATTTCATCACTTTAAACTGTCAGAACGGTAGTTTGTTCCTGTAGAAACTGAATTAGATTAAAAAAACAAAAAAACAAAGTCTATTTTGATGAGTGTAAACGGTTTTTCTGCAGCTTTGTATCAGTGTGAACCAGTTTAACCCTGCATACTTCGGTAAAGGCACCAAACTGACAGTATTAGGTAAGAAAAATATTAAATAATGCACATTTAGTCACATGTTCATGAGCTTAAAGTCGTGTTAAACCTCAGATCTGTTCTGTAAAAGAATGATTTAGAGAAAATGTCTGTTCTTTGTTTTTAAATGAACTAAACAGTAGAAAAGGCACCAAAAGGACAGCGTTAGAGAAGAAAACATACAAAAATAATACACATTTAATCATGTTTCATCACTTTAAACTGACAGAACGGTAGTTTGTTCCTGTAGAAACTGAATCTGATTTTTTTTAAAAAGTAAAAATTATATATATAATTTTTTTTTTTTTTCATGAGTGTAAAAACGAACAGTTCGTTTTTCTGCAGCGTTGTGTCACTGTAAACAACTTAAACCCTGCATACTTTGGTAAAGGCACCAAACTGACAGTATTAGGTAAGAAAAATGTTAAATAATGCACATTTAGTCACATGTTCATGAGCTTAAAGTCGTGTTAAACCTCAGATCTGTTCTGTAAAAGAATGATTTAGAGAAAATGTCTGTTCTTTGTTTTTAAATGAACTAAACAGTAGAAAAGGCACCAAAAGGACAGCGTTAGAGAAGAAAACATACAAAAATAATACACATTTAATCATGTTTCATCACTTTAAACTGACAGAAGGGTAGTTTGTTCCTATAGAAACCAAATTGGATGGAAAACAAAGTCTATTTTGATGAGTGTAAACGGTTTTTCTGCAGCTTCGTATCAGTGTGAATGAGTTTAACCCTGCATACTTTGGTAAAGGCACCAAACTGACTGTATTAGGTAAGAAAAATATTAAATAATGCACATTAAATCATGTTTTGTGATATTACTCTGGAAAATGTTGGTTATTTCCCGAAAACATTCCATTTGATTAGAGCGTGTGTTAGTATTATTGTGAAAAATAAGGACGAAGACGAACTCAGAGGTGAAGAATTCAGTTTTTTCTGCAGCTTTGTGTCAGTGTGAGCAGCGTAAACCCTGCGTACTTTGGTAAAGGCACCAAACTGACTGTATTAGGTAAGAAAAATACTAAATAATGCACAATAAATTGTGTTTTAGGAGCTTAAATGTAACGTTCCTGCAAAAAATGAAATCTGACAAGAAAAAATGTTTTCTTCTGTGTATGAAACTCTGAAATCAGCACAAATACGATGTGAGAGGGGAACAGCTGAGTTTTTCTGCAGCTTTGTGTCAGTGTGAACAACTATAATCCTGCTTATTTTGGTAAAGGCACCAAACTGACTGTATTAGGTAAGAAAAATTTAATATTAAGCATATATAAAGTCATGTTTTATAAGCTTAAATGTGACATAAATATGATGGTTTGAGCTTAAAATGGCAAAAAAAATGTTTAATTTTGTTTATTTGAAGCTTTTAAATGAGTATAAACTGAGTCTCAGATTTGGAGAATTCCGTTTTATCTGCAGCTTCATGTCACTGTGAACGACTTTAATTCTGTTTATTTTGGTAAAAGCACCAAAGTGACTGTACTAGCGAAGAAAAAATAATTATACTCATTTAGTCATGTTTTATGAGCTTAAACATACTTAAATATGACAGTACAGGGGTTTTTTTTTAATCAAAAACCTCAATTTCCATTTGGTTTGACTGTTATTTGTGTTTGAGTGTAAAGTTTACAGAGGAAAATAAGGAGAAATGATGGAGTTGGTTTGATCGCATTACGTTTCCAGCTGTAAAATAGTGAAAAGAGGCTTTAAAATGGGAGGTTTAACAGTTTTATCTGCAGCCTCATGTCCGTGTGAACAACTTTAATCCTGTTTATTTTTGGTAAAAGCACCAAACTGATAGATTTAGGGAAGAAAAATATAAAATAATGCACATTTATTCATGTTTTAGGAGCTTAAACTTGACTTCAAACTGAACATTGTTTAGTTTGTTCCTGTAAAAGCTTAATTTGACTAGAATTGTTTTTCCTTGTGTGAATCGAGTTCACAAATTGGGTTTTAAAGATGAAGAGTTGAGTTTTATCTGAAATCTCGGGTCAGTAGAAAGGATTTAAACAATGTTTATTTTGCTAAAAGCACCAAACTGACTGTATTAGAGAAGAAAAAATATAAAAATAATGCACATTTAGTCATGTTTTATGGTTTTACTCTGAAAAATGTTTCGCTTAAAAACTAGATTTGGTTCAGTTGTGTTATTTGTGTTTGAGTGTAAAGTTTACAGAGGAAAATAAGGAGAAATGATGGAGTTGGTTTGATCGCATTAAGTTTCCAGCTGTAAAATAGTGAAAAGAGGCTTTAAAATGGGAGGTTTAACAGTTTTATCTGCAGCCTCATGTCCGTGTGAACGACTTTAACCCTGTTTATTTTTTGGTAAAAGCACCAAACTCACTGTATTAGAGAAGAAAAAATTAAAAATAATGCACATTTATTCATGTTTTAGGAGCTTAAACTTGACTTAAAACTGAAAATTGTTTAGTTTGTTCCTGTAAAAGCTTAATTTGACAAGAAAAAATGAAAAATAATGTCCATAAAGTCATATTTTATGGCCTTAAATGTCACTTAAATCTGATAAAAGACACTTAAAACTGTTTTTTTTCTGTGTATGAAACTCTAAAATGAGCACAATGAGTTTTTTTTCTGCAGCACTAAAGGTAAAACTGGTAAAAATCACAGAGAAAAATAAAGCTTTTTGTGTCTTTTGTGTTTGTTGAGTTGAACAGGTTGTTGTTAAAGCAGTCAAATGTTCTGGGACTGAAACGACTTTAGTTTTTATAAGGATCAGTTTAGTGAAAATGTGTTAAAATGATAAAGACATAAAGACAATAAACTTATGTCATAATTAAATATGTTTGAGTGCGTTTGGACAAAAAAACCCATATTCAACCTTATTTTGAGGCTGGAGGAGTTCATGTGTGAGCTGTGAAGTTCCTTCAGGTCTGTCCGACTCCCAAATAACAACAGTAAAGGAACCGGTGCCACGGATCATTCCACATGTTTCTGCTTCTTCTCTTTGTTTACTGTGTGGAACATCATTATTTTAGACGTGAACCTTCCAAGCTTTTTTTTTTCTGTTTTAATTCAGAAGGTTGGTTTATTTATTTATTGTTTTGTTTGTATTTTATTTATTTTTTCTTTATTTCTTTTCTTTTCTGTATTTGTGTGTGAGTTTTGTTTTTTTCGTATACAAGTAAAAAGCAAAAACAAAAAAAAGGAAATTGTGTGGAAACAGTGTTTATATTGGCCAAATCCTCCAAAACTCCAAATAAACAAAGGTAGAAAAACCAAAGGTCTGTCAAACTATCAAATAATAGTAGAATATGAACAGTAGAGTCGTGCGTACTGCGGAGAACTCCACGCTTCTGCTTCTTCTCTTTGTTTTAGTGTAAATTCAGTTTAAAAAATTAGGAAGAACCTGAAAAAAATGGAAAGAAACGGAAGAAAAATACGAGTAATTCTAAGAATATTCTGCTTGAAGGTGTTGTTTCTGCAGGTGGATTTCAGATCCGGTCCAGTTAGACCACTGTAGGAACAGGTGGACTTTATTTAGTGACATGTGCTGTTGTTTTACTGAAACATTTAGGATCAAATGGGTTCAAAGGACCTGGACCTGGTCTGTGGGTCTGATCTGGTCCTGGTCTGTGGGTCTGGTCTGGTATTTGTAGCTAATCTGGTCCTAGTCCTGGTCTTTGCGTCTGACCCAGTCCTTGTGCTGGTCCTGGTGTCTGATCCGGTCCTGGTCTTGGTCTTTGTGTCTGACCTAGTCCTGGTCCCAGTCTTTGTGTCTGACCTGGTCCTGGTCCTGGTCTTTGTGTCTGATCCAGTCCTGGTCTTTTCATCTGACCCGGTCCTGGTCCTGGTCCTTGTGTCTGACCTGGTCCTGGTCCTGGTCTTTTCAACTGACCTGGTCCTGGTCTTTGTGTCTGACCCGGTCCTAGTCTTTTCATCTGACCTGGTCCTGGTCCTGGTCTCTGACACCCCTGCTGTCTCTCATGTGGATCTCAGACTGGACTTTAACGTTTGTTGTTGTGTTTTCCTACAGAACCGGGTCGTGAACCTGAACCTCCAACCGTCCAGGTCCTTCCTCCTTCACCAAATGAATGTCGGAACCAGAAGGAGCGGAAAAGGAAGAAGACGCTGGTGTGCGTGGCGTCCGACTTCTACCCCGACCACGTCAGCGTGTACTGGCAGGTTAACGGGGAAAACGTCACCGAGGGCGTGGCCACCGACAGCGACGCCCGCAGCAACGGAAGCCATTACAGCCTGAGCAGCCGACTGAGGGTGAAGCACGACGACTGGACCAACCCCCAGCGCACGTTCACGTGCATCGTCCAGTTCTTCAATGGGAACAAATCCGTGAACTTTCCAGTTTCGATTAACGGCGTCGAAGGTAGATTCACGGACGCTACGATTAAGCAGCCGATAATTATCACGATTAACGGTGAATCATTATTGATCCTGCGTCACAGCGAGAAAACCGACAAAATATGAGGTTTGATAACATTTAGAAAAGACGTAAACAGATGGAAATGATGCAAAAAAACCAAAAACAAAACAGAAATAATCATTAAAGATGAAAGAAAATCAAACAAAATGAAAATAAACATGATGAAAATTATGAAAAAAACATTAAATCATAATGAAATAATGATTGAAAACAGACACAAGATAAAAAAGACAAAAATGATTTTAAAAGACAAAAAAAGAATTAAAAAAAAAAAAACAGACAAAAGCTGTTAAAGATGAAAAAAGAAAACAAAATAAAATGTAATTTTTGAATTACATGATACATAAAAAGTTAAACATGAAAATAAGCGTAAAAGAGGAAACAACATAAGAAAAATGACATAAAAGATGAACCAAGATTTAACGGATACAAGATTAAAATCATATAAAAAAGACAAAAATTACATAAAAGACAGAATAAAGAAAAAAATTGTAAAAAAAAAACAGACAAAAGCTGTTAAAGATGAAAAAAGATAACAAAATTAAATGCAATTTTAAAATTACACGATACATAAAAAATTAAACATGAAACTAAACATAAAACAGGAAAACAACAACAGAAAAGACAAAAATGAAAACAACCTGATAAAAAAACAATCAAATGAAAATTATGTTAAAAAAGGCAAAAACTGTAAAAACAAAAATCTATGACGTAAATAATAAACACTATAAAATAGTGTAAAAGACTAATAAAGAAAAAAATGACATAAGATAGCTTGATAAACAAGATAAAAACATTTAAATGATAAAAACTGTTAAAAAGAACAATGAAAAGTAAAAAAACAATGATTGTAGAAATAAACAAAATAAAACGGCGTAAAAGACTAAAAATGGGGGAAATGACGTAACAAGATAAAAATTACTTAAAAAAATAAAATAAGAAAAAAATCAACAAAATGTGAAACTATAAAATAATAAAATATGAAAATAATATATAAAAAATATAAAAAAATGTATGTCTTAAAATAAATGATAGAAATAGACAAACAAAAACTGTAAAAAAAAAAAAAAGGAAAAAAAGGGGGGGGGGGGCATAAGACAAAAATGAGGTAAAAACTACAGAAAATGTGAAACACAAAAATCAAAAATGTAGGTTTAAAACTGACATGAACCAAAACCAACGTGAAAAATAACCACTATATAAACACATTTCTGAAACTAAAGGTAAACGTGTCCTGTGGGGGTTTTATTTAGCTTGAGTTCAGTTCAAACTCAGTTTTAAATATGTGGTAAATCTATAAAATGATGACATTTTAGTTCAACTTTTAAATCTGTGGGATTAAACTGAAGTGACAGAAGGTCTTTAACGGGTTTGTTTGAGCTGATGTTGCAGATTCAAGCTTCGTTCTCCGTTTGTTTCAGGTTCTTCCACTGGAGGAGGATCCATGACACGAGGTAAACCTGCTCCAACACACCTTCACAAAATCGGGTTTTTTTCTGTTAATTTTGTTTCTAATGTCACGTTCTGTCGTTCAGAGGTTTATCTGGACAGAACCAACGCCGCCCGCCTGTCCTACGGAGTGCTCATCGTCAAGAGCTTCGCCTACGGACTCTTCATCATGTTCCTGGTTTGGAAACTGCAGGTTGGTCTTCACCTTCACCTTCATTTTCATCTTCATCGTCTTCATTTTCATCTTCAACATCTTCAGCTTCATCTTCACCTTCATTTTCATCTTTATTTTCACCTTCATCGTCTTCACCTTCACCCTCATTTTCATCTTCATCATCTTCACCTTCATCTTCATCTTCATCCCAAAAAACACAACAAATGTTTGACCTTTTGTTTCTGTTTCAGGGTTCAGGAGGAAAAGGCTCCTGAAGAACCAAACTGAGGGAAAACTGGCCCAAATACTCAGATTAGTTTACACAGATAGTTTTACTTTTATTTTCTACACTTTTATTCCCCTTCTTAAAAAAAATTTACTTTCTACATTTTTTTTACATTTATTTTCCTTTTTTTTTTTACCATTTATTTTCCTAATTTTTCTATTTTTTATTACATTTATTTGTCTACATTTATTTTCTATTTTGTTTGTGTTGCATGAAGCTGAATATTTACATTTATTATTTTATTTTTAGGTGATAAACCCAGTGCTTATTTCCACTGCTGTCCTGACGTCTGATGTTTTATTTGTGATCTCTGCTCTTCAATAAAACTTGAATCTGTTTCAATATTTGTGTTTTTTAAATGTGAATCTGTTGTGAAAGTGTCCAGATAAAATGTTAATTATCATAATATTCATGAGGTAAAATTGTTCATATCAGTTGGAAACACGTGACTGACAGGTTGAACAGGTTTTATTTTATTTTCTGAATATCTCATTGAATCTACTTTAATGTTTCAAACTCACAAACATAGGCCTGTTGTGACTTTACGATGCTGTTTTTTCAACCAAATCCAACATGATTTTATTCAATTTATTTTGCTTAAGAAAAAAAGATTTGAAACTTTACCCATAAAGAAACAAATCATCCAACAATTTATCACAAACTTTGAGGCGTTTGAGGACAGTGTGTAGTTTTCACTGGACAAGATGGAGATAAGAAACTGTAAATAGTTCTAAAAATAGTGTTCTAAAAAAAAAAAAATAAAAAAAAATAAAACATCACGTCTGTTTATTTCCTGAACATGTTTGTTATTGATGAAGTCGTAAAAACAGGAAACATAATTTATGACACAAACAACAGAAACATGATATCAACAGTGCATGAACTTGACGAATCTGAGCACAAACACCTGTACGGAGTTCCTCAGGGCTCCACCCTCGAGCCTGTTTTTATTCACTTATTTAGACTTTTAATCTCAATGAGTCTTTCTTAGTTAAATAAAGGTAAATAAACATACAAGTTAAAATTCAACATCTTCATGCTCCTCTTAGTTTGGACCACAGATTTTTACAACGTGTCACTCTCTTGTTACGCAGATGACACAGGACTTTATAGAACATTATTAGAGTCACTAAATAAATGTACTGACGTGAACTGGTGGATGATAAACTGAAATAATGATATTTTACTCGGGGCTTCGAGGGTCAAAACCAGCGATGGCTGCTTTTTTTTTTAATTTTACTTAGTTTGTTTTAGGTTTTTTTCTCAGTACAATACAATGTATCAATTTAAATACAGTTCAACTAATGTATTTTTGTTTTTCTCAACTGTATGTGTATTTTTACAAACCCCCACAGCTGATATAGGATGGAAATGAAAGAAAATAACAATAATAAAATAAATAATAACAACCACAGCACATAAATAGATCATGTTTACTCCAGAATATAAGGTTGCAGGTTTGATTCCTGGGCAGAGGCCGGATGGCAGCGTTTTATTACACAACAGGAGGTTTTGGATCATTAATAAATATTATTATAACAGTAAAGGCAACATGAGGTCCCATCTTTTAGTAAAAGTGTTTTTTTCTGAAGCTTTAGTGAGAATATGATCTGCTTCCACAGCTGCTTTTAGTGACAATTAACAACTATATTTAAACTGTTTGAACCCTATAACGTCAAATATTTGATACATGAGTTTTGAAGCCCCTCCACATGATCAGTGGGATTTTTTTTCTTGAATAACTGGTCAGACAGTGTTTCCCAAATATATTCTTCCAGCTCCGCCCAGTCTAAGGTGTCCCACTGCTGCCATAACTGAACAGTATTTCTGTTTACCTAAATATC
>JAQQZY010061592.1:0-19344 GCA_030068375.1 Ostorhinchus rueppellii | reverse complement strand
GTGTGTGTGTGTGTGTGTGTGTGTGTGTGTGTGTGTGTGTGTGTGTTGCAGCCACATTTATGACACAGTGTGTGACTCAAATTCACAATGCTTGTTGTTGTTTTCTGCATTCTTCATTGTGGCAGCAGAGAAACCTCAGTGGTCACTGTTGCCATGTGAACAAACTAAGAACCCACAAATTGGTCTGCACTCACTTCAGTTGTGCAATAGAGGCTGACATGAACAAGCATTAGCTTTAAACTGTTTCCCCATCGGTTTTAATGATCTCATTAATGCACCTTTGAATGACACGGTTGCTCTTTTAAGTCAAAGTACTCACCCCTGTTCCCATACTACTCTGGAGATCCACAGTCTCAGGAACTTTAACCTTCTCTACAGTCCCTAAAAAGACACAAAATTCAATAATAATTAGACAATAATCACAATAAAGTACATGACAAACACTTTTTTCCATATGTTCCCCATCTAAAAACTTTTCCTTTAAAAAGGAAAAGACAAGAGGAGAATTAAAATCAAGATTATAGTTTAGAAGAGTCACTGTGTCCATGGATTACAGTGATACAGAGTGATGGGGGGCCTCACACAGACCAGACAGCGCTAAGGAATGACAGGAATCCACTATCTGATCCGTGATCATAGGTAGATCTGCATCAGTACCTACAGCGACAACACACTGTCACGCAGGTCTTCTACGAGTAACTTATGATTCATATGCAGTATCATATTTAATTTAATCGCAACTACAGCAGTGCTTAAGGATTTGTTACCTATAATTTTAGAGCCCCCATCAGACTAAACAGTGTTACAATTTGGTGCAAATACAAACTCCATAAGAATAGAATGTCTAGAATGGGCCCTCGTAGCTTCTTAAAATGTGCATATTTGTGATAAGTGGTTTTAATATTAAAGATGTGTGAGAAGATTTTTGTTAAATATTAAATCACAAAAGCCCTGCCAATATTTAGACTTTATCTTGTTCTTTAGTTACAATCATCATCTGATAGTAAAAATAATTTAAAAAAATGCACAATCCTCACAGGCTTTGACAAGTGGTAGCTTGTAAGATATATTGATCTTATAGATACGGATCTTATTGATCTTATAGATACTTATCGATACAGATTCTATGCAACGTTTTTACATTCATATATCTAAAAAATTGTCTAGGTCTATGCATGGTTTACACACTTAGATTTTATCAAAGTGTTACCGACATTCTTTGAATTAAGATGAGTGATTATATATAAAGAAAAGGCTAAAGGTTAAGCTTATTTTCCTTTGCAATATAAATTTTGTTTTCCATCAATAAGATCATACTGCTCTTTTTACTCGAATAAAACGTCTTCTTCTTTTCTCCATTTTGTAGCTGGACTCACCTAGCACCTGTTCATCTCGGATTTGTCGAATGGCTGCTCTGATCATCTTCCTCTCCTCATACTCGCCGGCAGCACGGAGCTACAAGTCAGTACGCATTTAAGGTCAGAACATGACACGACATGAAGGAGTATACAGCTGTTATCAAATTTAATCATTCACGTATGTTAATACTCACCATCTTCGTGAGCTCGTCAATGTCTTTGATCACTTTCAGTTTCTGTGCCAGAACATCTAAAGTGTCATTAGATTCCGACCTGAGAAAGACAGACATTTATTAAAGTTACATAAGATGAAAATAGTACTTTGCTGACACTAATTTGAGGCCTATTTAGTCAACTTAAAAGCCAGCAGAGGACAGATGCAAAGAAAACGCTATGTTCTTGGCTGGGAGGACACTCAGAGGAAATACTCCCAAATCAAGCATGGAAAAAGTGATACTGTGGCATAACAGATTTGACAGCAATGAAACATAGAGTCTGAAAACGGCTGTTCTCATCCTCCCTTATTTCAGACTCGTATATCTCCATTTCACTACTGTTCTGTTTCCATTACTCATATCCTCGCTTCTCTCCAGTCTTTGGTCTTAAAGGATGTGTGGCACGTTGGGAGTGGAATATTTCACATTCTTTCACTGAGCGGCACGGGGTAGTGTAACTTTCAGGCAGATTGTGAGTATGTGTGTGTTAACGGCGTAATTACACATGTGTTTCTTAACGTTGCATGCACGTGCATGCATTTGCTTCAGTAGTTATGCTTTCTTCAGCAGCTTCAGTGAGGCACCTCCTTTGTTTTTCTAACCCAAGTCATCTGAGAGGAACAGCGAATGGAAATGATTAGACCACTGGCCACTGATCTTAATAGGATTCACCAATGGGGAGAGAGAAAGAGTACGGGCATAGAGTTCAATATTTGCTTGGCATCATGCTTGAAATTTATTAACACATGAAAGATGACTCCATTCTTCCTGGTTTAAGAACCCATACTTGCATATATGATATAAAACTTCAAGAAAATAAAAGCCCTGAGCTCCAATTTTTTAATAATTTTACTGTCACCATATGTTTGAGATGCAGATCAGTTGACAGCAGCAGCTTCTCCAAACTACAAATTAAAGCCCGCTAAATAGATATAATTAATTACTTTTAAAAAAACCTGGATGGTTGCATCGGTTCCAGTTTATAAAATACAGTACTTAAACTACCTTCAATAAGTCAAATGCAATAAAACCAAAAGAAACGTCAAATTATTCAAGAGTATTGGATTGGGATTCATCAGCATATACAGAGTGTGTTCTCAATTGTTTTCCCCTTTCTATTTGAAACTATGTATCTTGGTAACATAACACTAGATGGCCTTGACAATGCAGACAAGAAACTGCTTTATATTCTTTAAGCAGCAAGCAAAAAGGCCATCACCAGAAGATGGCTCAAACCTGAGCAACCAAGAAACGAGGATTGGATCAACATAGTACAAAAATTTCTATAAAATGGAAAAAGTGACTTCGACTAAAATTACAAATAGACTCATTTTACAAAACCTGGTCAAAATGGACAGAATATGTCAAGCCTATAAGATTGCACTTTATGTAAAACTACTGTTTAAATTGCTTTGAGACTGCTGCAAACGATGACGCTATGAGAAAAAAAAAAAGATGATGCTGTGTAGAAATGGTGCCCCCAACCCCAATTGTTCCTGTGTTCTATTTCTGTATAAAAATGTAAAAAAAAAAAAAAAAAAAAACCCTCTTCAATTAAGAAAAAACAAAACAAAAGAAACAGTCTTAATATTTAGATGAATCATTGTTTTAAGTTGTGTAGAATTTAAATTTTTTTAGTCGGGGCGGCTCAGGTGGTAGAGTGGGTTGTCCAAAATCTGAAAGGTTGGCGGTTCGAATCCCGCTCTCTCTGTTGTATCCTTGGGCTCCTTGCCTCCAGTGCCACTCGCACTGTATGTATGAGTGCGTTTGAATGTTTAGTGGTGGTCGGAGGGGCCGTAGGCACGAACTGCCAGCCACGCTTCCGTCAGTCTGCCCAAGGGCAGCTGTGGCTACAAATGTACTTTATCACTACCAGGGGGAGAATGTGAGAACGAATGAATCAATAATGTAAAGCGCTTTGGGTGACTTGGAAAGCGCTATAAAAATCTAATCCATTATTATCATTATTAGTCAAACTGAGATCACAGTTTAGATGTACGAAGTTTAGGGGTCATAATAAATGTACAACTTTTTGTTCTTCTTCTGTTTATATTACATAACACGTGACATCGAGTGTTAAGGGGCATTATTGTCACCAGGATCAGAGTTCATATAGCCTTAACTTAAAGCCTAGAATGGAAAATAAAACATCAGCTTTAATGTGGACTCTTGATTTTAGAGGCGACCGAGAGGAAGGAGAGACGGGAATTCGATTTTCTGCCATTTGCAACTTCAGGGGATGCCAATACATACCACACACTCAACCTTTAAAGCTCTGAAAGAAAAGAAACTGCACACATTTACAATAACAGCAGCTGATCCTTTAAAGATCCTGATAATGAAACCTGTTTGTCCCGTTTCTTGTCATATTAGAGCTCAGCTATAAAAGGAGAAAAATCATTATCTCAGAATGACACTGAATAACAGGAGCCACAAAAACACCTACACAAAAAGTACTTTTTATGACGGAAATGCTCAAAAGAATTGATAGCAGTAATTATAAAATGTGCATTCATAATGGAAAATGGAAAATTTAAAGCTGTTACAGTTCTGTCCCCTATGACTTCCTGATGAAGTTTTCCAGACTTTCCTCTTTTCCCACTTGAGAGTTGAGGAATGCTTCTTCTGGACCGCTGAGTGTTTTCTCAGCATCACCTGGACTGGTGCAGTTTGTCATTAGGGCAGGTCTGTGTGTGTCTTTATGTGTATGTGTGCGTGTGTGTGGTCCCACCTGTGCTGGTTCTCCTTGTCCTCCTGCTGCTTCAGTCGTGTGGGCCGAAACCTCTTGCTGGCTAGAGCAGCCTCCATATCCTCGATCTCTCTCCTCCTCAGCTCCCGGATGGCTGAACGGATGAGGCGCCTCTCATCCAGGTCCATGGTTCCATCCAGCTGTAAATATGGCAGAAACACACAAAAAGAGGAGTAAATATAGGAGTAAATACACAAGTGCAAACACAGGACACCCCGCAGTTTGAAATTTGGCTTGCAAAAACTAGTAACTTGTCACTTTTGTATTTGCATCTGTGTGTGAGTACACCACAGTAGAATAGTAACAAGGGAAGAAATAGCAAAGCATTTACATAAGAATGAATTCCTAAAGGGCTGCAAGCCTGTTGTCAGTGTAAGTACAGGGTGGTGAATAAGCAGAAAAGCTGCACTCCTAGGTCAAAGTCAATGACTTCCTTCAGTCACTGTGTCATGTTCTCTGTAATTAACCCTGCCAAACAGAGAATACAGCTCTAGTTTACAAGAAAAAGCAAACTTTCAGTCACGTTGTCCAAACACACAGCAGTCAGATCAGAGAGATGGAGAATGCAAACTGTTCTGTAATCCTACTTCAAGAGAGCCCCACATGCAACTCCTCTGTATTTGTAGCTGAACTATGAAGAGTACACATGAAATGTCCAGACTGTGATGGACTAAACAGCTCTGGCTTAGTTTCAGTGTCATGTAGGGAATCAGAGAGTCAGCAGAGCAGAAGGACAGCTTATAGATTGGTGATGACAAGTGATTCAACTTCACTAATGTGTAAAGATGGACCACCTGAGCAAAGAGCAGAGGATGGGAAACAGACCCATAAAACAGCTGGTGTTCAGTCTCCTGTCCTGTGAGAAAAAACAACTGTCAAGCTCTCAGTGTCAACCTGTCATACTGGTGTCTTCTTCTCTAGAAGGAGTTCAAATGTAGAAGAACAAAAGCTACAATTCAGGAGCCCTGCTGACAGAGGCTCCATTTGAAACACTCATTTGTCTGAGTGACTATTAGTTAAAGGTTTATGTTTTCAAGCAAAAGAAGTGTAATTAAGGTGTACACGTGTGAGAGTTTGTGTATGAACGCAAGCCTGCAGACAGACACACACCGCCTCAACGGGCCGGAGGCTTTCATGTTAGCGACAGCTGGAAGCATGGGAGGGTAGAGGGAGCCCTCTCCTGTCACATGAGAGACAGATCTCTCTTTTGGTCTTCAGCAGGAACCTGTCAACACATGCAGAAATGAGCAGCTTCTGCTCCTCTGGCAGAACACACTGATACACCTCACAGTCACAAACACAGAGGGACTCCTGCTGCACCCGTCAAAACTTACGAAGCCCAAACTAGGACTGTTTTATGGCAAATGGATTCAGCTGAAAGAAGCTGGATATGGTTGTTAAGCTTAGACTTACACCCTGATGAGTTAAAAGGGGGGTTCATACACCCCTCCTGCTACGCTTGGAGGAGGAAGAGGGGGGTCTCATAAGAGATGAAGAGGGCCAGTGGTTTTGAGGTTTCAATGTGGTTTGACAAAATATGCAGTTTCAGTTGCACAAGCTCAGAGGGGCTCTCCTATATACTGTAATTTGTGGAAATTTAAAGTGCTGAGCTAACTAAAAAAAAAAAAAAAAAATCGGGTAAGCAGAGAGAAAAGGCAGGAAAAAGGATATGTGAAAGGAGAAGAAGGGAGTAAAAGAGTAAAGTGGTTAACAGATGGATAGGAGGACAAGGAGACACAGTCCAAGAGAGAAAAATGAAAGACAAACTGGTCTTTGGTATGCCTAAAAATGGCCAGATGAGAGCTGGGTGGGAAAGAGCCTGGCCTCGCACAGGTCATTCCTCACATTCCTGCTGACTCACAAGGAAAGAGATGGCTGTGAGTTTCTCTCATCAGGAAGTAGGTTTGGGTCCAGCTCAGCTGAGAGGTGATATGACAGCTAAGAGAAAAAGTGGTGGGTTTTTGATTCTGCAGCAGGAAAACAATGAGGAAACAGGACGATGGCGGCTCATTTCAACCACTGGTCAAAGTCTGAATCACACCAACATGAACAAACCAAACACTCGAGGGAGCTGCCTGTTAACACACTGTCACACTTACTACTAAACCTATGTCATACTGTGATTCAGCCAATATCCTGTCACATTTTGGGACAGACTGATTTATTTGTTCATTACTGGGATGCATCAGAATAGCCTGAAGTGAAAAACAGTAACTTATACTCAGCATTTTAAAACACCTGTTATTGCCCAGGGAACTCCACAAGTTCATTAAAGTATGAATCATACACTACCTGAGGAAAAAAAACAAGCATATATCTCCTGCTTTATGTAGATGCATAGACACGGCAACTCATTAAATCAATCTTCCGAAACAGAATTAAAATTTTAAGTTAATAAGAAATAAAAACAGTCTTTACATTCCCATCAGCAAGTTGTTTTTTTTTTTTTACCTGTGTTAACAGTAACACCAGTTCAAGCCATATGTTGTTTATGAGACTTTTCGAATGGACCAACCAGGGAAGAAATCGGTCCATAGGTGCAACACCATAATTATAGTTGGTCAGACCCTCTGGAACAAGGCCAGCATCTATAACTGTCTTTTCCTTTATGCATTTGAAGCAACAGGGGGAAAAAAATTGACCAATAAATTTCTTGCACAGAAGGGCAAAGAGTGGGCGTAACCCTAACAAATAAAACACACCTTTAACTTGGACTTCTGCCAAAGAAAACAGAATGACCGTTAAAGAACCAGAGACGGAAACACACACTTGTGTAGACACAGTCCATTTGACAACGCTTTCAGGGGACAGTGGACTTTACAGAGGGTGATCTGTGTCGGAGGGAGAGAGTATAGAAAAAAAACAGGCAAAGAACAGGGGAAAAAATGTTAGTCTAGTTGCACAGTGACAGGGCCTCACGTGAATGACCTTCCCAAAAGGCAATTTCCAACCCAGACCACAGACCTCTGGGTAACCAACTGTCACTGTGAGCACAACAACAACACTGTGACCCACTGAGCAGCCGTTACAGCCAGACAGAAAGCTTTTCATGCAGCATGCCACACGCTGCTAACAGACATATGACTCACAAATCACACCTAACAAACACGCACATACAGTATACGGCTCACTGAAAAAGACGTAGTCATCAAGTTGTCACGTTGAGCTGTCAGCACCTTTAAAGATACCTGGATGTAGTCATGTTACAGTCTGGGCTGCTGTATTAGCTGAAAACTTGTCACTGATTCTCAGGAAGCTTTCGTCACACCTGTCGGCCTTGGCGCATACACCTGACTCGGCCGGTGAAATACAATGTTTGGAAACAGGAAGGTGATGTCTGACAGAATGAGGTTGAAGAGAGAAGAGACAATCCCATAGAATCACTGCTGGAATGATCACAGATTGAGTGAGATGCAGTCAATTTTAACAGCAAACAAACCTCCTCGCTAATGCAAACCGGATAATGACGCCCTTATTTGGCAAGAATGACTTCATAGTGAACAGTGGAATATAAAAAAATTGTTCATAATGTTTTACAAGCAGGCCTGCTATGGCTTGTGCTGTATGTTCGCCCTTTTGAGTCACTTCCTGCTCAGCTGCAGTTTTCAATGGAGTAAAAACCTCAAACCTATCCCAAGATATCCGACTAAAGCAGCTCAATCAATCACAGCCAATTAGAGAGCATTCATGGTTTACCAGTAATCCCAACCAGCTGGTGACACACTCCTAAGGACGGCAGCAACTTCTGAACTCGTCTCCTACACGACTGACATTTAACTGGTTTCAGTAGGATTTTAAGTTTGTGGGGTTGGTTTCATTTCTTACGCCAGACGTGGAAATGGACTGATAAGTGGTAAAACATGGAAGGAATTCAAGGTTGTCCAGGTAGTCAAAATAGTCTGAGCTACTATTTTGTGGGTCTGTGCACACTTTAACAAGTACCTGTGGTTGCAGCATTGAAACAGGATTATGTTTAACCTGTGGAAGTGAAAAGAGACAGACCACTCTGCTAAATTACTGTGCAAATACAAAGCAAATGGTGTACAAGTTCAGATATGTTTAAATTATACCCCATATACTCTGCTCCTTTCATTACTTCAACCACTACATTTATACACAGCAATACAGGGTATTTCAAAGGAAGTGGGAAAATGATAATTACCTCTGAGCATTTTTAGCCACTAAAATGTTTATTTGAATAAATCTTTTGTCTTTTCTGAGTCACTTTCTGGGTTGAACTATATATTAGGTCACAGACTTCATGTGTGTCTTGGTTTGTTTGTTTTACAAAGGTCAGGTCAAACTTCACGGCCTGCTGTGTCCAAGACACTTACCAGGTTTAATACTCTTCACATGAACCCATCCAACTCTGCTTGGAATCCCAATGACCCTTGAGGCTAATTCCTCACCTTTTGACTCCCAGTGGGTGTGCGTTTGCTCATTGCATTTTCTGTTTTACTACTTAACGTTTTCTATTTATGAACTGTATTGACCAAATTCTCTATATAGACACACTGTGTGTCTGTTGAATGGGTTAAGGTACTGAAATGAACACTACAGTAATATTTTCAACCATGTAACAGATCAGATCGGTGCTCGTGTCAAACCCTTAAGTGAATTTGCCCTTATAAGGATACAGGACACTTCTTATAGCTGAGCTGAAGTGGCTTACCAGCCGCCACTGAGGGAGCCGCTGGTACAGACGTAAATAAACAATCAACAAAGACTGAAACACCAGGAAATTTCAAGAGTATCTTCATCACCTTTGAATCTGTTTATAGTTTTGCCATGTGAGTCAGGTGTAAGCCTATATAAATAATTTCTCAATGCCCCAAGAAACAATACATGTATACAGATGGAAAGTACACACCACACCCACAGAAAAATGAGAATCAGGCTACATGAGACCCCTGCAAGGCATGAACATCTTGATTTCTTAGCAGAGGTAGTTTCAGTCACCTCTCAGCTGAAAAATTAACAAAGAACTGAACCAGATTCAGGGTTAAAACTCATTGTGCTACAGTGCACACTGAGCTTTCATTGTCTAGGGTGAAGACAAAGAGAGAGTACCTGTGAAATATACAAGTGAGGCAGTGAGGAAGGTTACATGTGGAAACGTGCTCATTGCGAGTGCAGCTACACGTGTAGGGAAGCTTAACCTTTAGTATAACTGGACGGTAGGACAGGGGCCGAGAGCAGACCTGGGAAAACAGAGTTCCCCTTTACACTCCAAAGAGCAGGCATAAAGAAGGGACGCATAGAGGAATGCATGTGGGTCAGAGGGGGGTATGAGGCATCAACAACATCCTGTAGGATCTAATGATGCACTGAAGACAGATTTGAACTCACACATGTTGCACATTTTACAGGCTCAATGAAGGCTTACAGTGCGTGGTCTTTCATTAGTGCAGTGAATACCACATGCTGAAGGATTAATCAGCACACACCTCTTTGTGCACATGGTCAATACTCTCATCTGAACTGTGAAATATTGACCTTTCAGCTGGGTGCAAGACCACAAAGTAATTTTTTAACTTCAGCAGAACAGCTGCACATCAGACATGAAAACCATTCCTCTACTTTCATCTTTTGGGGTAGACTGATTGCCTCTGTGGGATGTTTTATCCAGGCAATATGGCCCAAAATGTCTACCTTTTCAGTCAATATCTAATTATCACTATAAATGTCAAGTCACTATTTCTTTCAAGTTAAAAGGCTTTTATGGCTTGAGAGAAAGTTGAAGAAAGCAGATGGGTATGTGTGATCTTAAAGTTTTATTTATAGTCGAGACAGGAAAAACAACTGTCAAACAGCAGAATATTTCATAAATCTAAAGTAGAATATTGAAAAGAAAGTTTTAGCTGACAGTGCCTCCTAAATACCGTTTTTTTCAAGACAAAAGAAAAAGATTCCATGATTATCAGGATGATTATAGCATTTTCCCCTTCCACCTTATTTGAGCTCCACACACTTTTTATATCTCTGTCTCTGTGTAGAGTTGCACGTCAGGTCGCAGAGAAGGATCCAGGTCAGTCAGAGTCAGAGGACCATGTCCCACATTTATCAAAGGGTTTCATATGGACCGGCTGAACCAGACTTTGCGTGTCTCTGCTCCTGTACAGAGTCCCTCAATATGCATCCAAGTAGATCATGCAGACAGACATCACTTCAAACTCTAATTTGCTTGAAAAACTTTGCTTGTTGGCTTTTCACTCTGAATTTATGAGCTGCTTACTGAACCTGTCATGTCACTGCCTAAGCTTTGCTCCACTCCACATTTAGTGATCTGTCTACAACTTGTTCCGTGTCAGCTCATAAACAGAGACGTAATAATCTATTAGATCTAAACAGGAACAACTTCATAAATTAGAAGATAATAAAGACCACATTTTGGCTGTTTTTTCCAATAAGCAGATCCAGGTCACCTCAATTGCGTGATGAAGCTTCTCCAAATCTAGGACATCGCTAGTCAAGGTCTGTGTGATCAGAGTTCATGGTCTATACAGAGTTGAGCTGGGAGGTGAGAGAGAGTGATGTCCCATAGGAGGAAACAGAAGAGGGGCTAAAGCACAAACAGTCTACTGTAACAGATCCTCCAAGGCCCGCCATACAGACTCCTCAAACCCACAGTAACTATAACAACAGGGGCGAGAGCTGCACACTGAAGAACAAACAAAGCCAAAGAAAATTGAACAGATCAGCTGTGTATATCTCAAGGACGCCACAACTCAAGCTGGAAAGACAAACATCAACATCCGCTGGACAATTTTGGGTGGATCTCAGGAAATGCTTCTTCCACAGGGATTCAGTATAGAAAACATCAGAGTGCCTGAACATCTCTATCTGCTCTCTGCTGATGTTTCTCTCACTTATTGAAGAAGCACAATCCTTCTCCAAGATGAAAAAATGCAAAATATTTATCTTTTTTGACCTCAGTATGTGAGGTGCAAGAGAAGCCGAAGTATTTCTGGTCTTGTAGAGTGCTGCATGCTGGTTCCTGTGTGCCATTTTCTTCTATAAACACAGCCACACCTTAATATTCCAATAAAAAAAAAAAAAAACAAGGACCACAGCCTTGCTGCGGTGTGCCTGGACTAAGCAATGGGGCCAAACTAATCAAAGCTTCAAATATAAATCTCTACAACATTTTAGCAGAAGCAAAAGTCCTCATCTGGTCTTTCCTCAAAAGTAACACAGCTTTCTCATATCACCAGGAACAGATCATTATGGAGCCAACACTTATACAGTCCAGTGTGTCCTCGGATGCACCACACCTGGAAAGCAGTGTTAATAACAGCTCCGAGTGTGTGATGAAAACAAAACCTGATGAATATGCCTAAAGTATGAAACACCAACTGGATTTTCACAGGCTGTCACTCTGAGAGACGCGTGGTGGTGCTGAAAGAGATGGATGGTAAAACCTTCAAATCTCTTATCCAGACGTTTTCCATTTGGCAAAAAGACGATCCAGACAGATGGAGTTCAGACACAGAAACCGTCTCTGCTCGATCACTTTCCAGACACAGACACAAAAAACCAGAGCAGGATTGACACCAGAGCCCATCTCACATGATGCTCACAAACATAAAAGATGGATTTTCATTCTATTTCTTTTATATCACAGTTAAAAGTTTCCTCCATACCACACTGAATATTCCACAGATGAAAAGAATAGGCAGCAATATACATGATTTACACAATGAAAGCCATACTAAGAATGTAATAATGTACTTTAAACCTTTTAAATGCCACTTCTGTTAGTGCAAAATTGTCCATCATTCATTGTTGTTTTAATTATGCCATTTTAAGATGACTAAACAATGTCTGGTATTGTCTTTAATCTTGAAATACAGCTCCTCGTATTCATGCCAGCTTAAAGTAGATGGCATCTTAAAATGACAAAACACAAAGTATACTCAAATTCAACTTTTACCCTCAGTCACAGAGTAAATGTTTGATAAATACATCTGAATTTGTGTTACACCATGCAACATTCCCTCAGAATTACTATCCAAAGTAGCAAACTGTTAAAGGTCAGGTAGTAAAAATAGATTTGATGGAGGTTCTATGATGATCTCAAAAGTCTCGGTCTTCTTTTCTCATCGGTCCAAGGCCAAACGATTATGTCTATTTATAGCAGCATTCAGCAACACAAGTTTCCTGTTTTATCAAACAAACATGCTGCTTCTTATCTTAATGCGGCTTGGCTGTGTATTTGGATACTGAGGGGGTGAAGTGTGATGGGTTCAGTGCTGTCACTGTTGGAGTGCAGATAACTTGAACTGTGTCAGTGTAAAGTGGAAACGCTTCACAGCTCATGTCTTCTTTCTGCCATTATTGGACACGCTGTGTAAAACGAGTAAATTCCTACAAAAACTCAGTGGAAAGAATCAGGTGTGCTGCCTGAAAACTGTCTGAGTTTGGAGGTTATGTGACTTTTTTTTTCCACTTTAGGTGAGAAAAATGCAGCTAATAATCCCCCTGTAAACATCCATGAAAGGTCAAAGGTAAATGTTTTGCAGCCACGAAGAAAAACATCAAGCAACCTGTGTCATCGGTAGTCACAAGCCATAAAACACTTTCCTCCTGGTGGAGAGGTTAAGCTGTGTTCCAAAGGACTTAGTTGCAAGTAACAGCTTGTATCTGTAACAGCTTGTATCTGCAACTCCTTAGAAAACACTTCAGCTGTCTGCAAATGCTTTGAAAAAGAAGAAGGGCTTTCAAACTTCTAAAAACTCAGATCGTGCTCCTGCAATTTAAGAAAGACTCTTCTAAATGAACTTGAGATCACAGTGAAAGTCCAGAATTGCAATGATAATTCAATGAATCAGTCACTTGGGGAGGGGGGGGGGGTGAATACAATCAATACATCAGTGTCTTTTTTCAACAACAAAAAAAAAGCAAGAATTTTGCAGGTTGCAGCTTCCTAACCATGAACAAATTGCTGCTCTTCTTGGAATATGTCCAGTTTTGGGGAAATTTTTTTCTTTAATTACAATAATAAATAATAAAGATTTAAAAACACAATTAAGAAGAAAGGAGACAAAATATAATAAAAAGAATAAAAGTAGGAGTTGTGTTATAGAGTGGATTATGTTGGGAGGGCACTTGAACAGTCTTACACAAGCTGATTGCTGTAATACCCAGGGATCCATGATACTATAATCACATTTCTTCCTATTTTCAGATTCTCTATAGTTTAAACAACTGTTGGATTAATTAACACAATAATGCACATACTAATACTTGTTACAGACTAGAATTAGTGGTGCAAATATAGCCAGTATCTGACCTAATGATATATGTACAAACATCCCAGACGACAGCTATAAAAAAAAAAAATAATAATAATAATAATAAATTTTTTTTTTTTAAAAAGCATAATTTTTCCAATTTCTTCCTTCCTGATGATGAGGCTGACATTTTGGACCATCTCTCAGGGGGGGGTCAGAGGAACCTGGGGACTGCAGCAAGAGCCTACAAAACAAACCCATTCTTCCTCCCCGACTGTAACCGTTGAGCTCTTGTCAACGCACAAAGGGTCCAGAGAGCCATAAAACCAAAGGCCCAGGGGTCCCATCGATCAGAAGGCCAGACCACAGAGTGAAACTGCTCTATTTTAAACATGTGTGAATGCTTCTTGCTCACCAGGGAGAAAGGACGGTCACAGGCCTGGCAAGACTAGTTACAAATCATTATGTGAGAGATCAGCATGTGAAATCAGTCCTGCAGGCGCCACAGACAGAAAAGCCTCCAAGCAGTCACGGAAAGACAGCCTTGCACATTGGCAGACTGCAAACTATAAAGGGCGATAACATTTCATGCAAATATTAACATCCAAGGCCCCTGCTTGTAAAATGTCACATTTGGACTTTTCTGAACATTCCTCAGCTGGTGTGTTTTCATGCATAATGAAAAGGCAGAAGGACGGAGTGGCTGACAGATGTCACAGTTAAACTTTCCGGCAGACTATTGAGACACAGGTGTCACAGCAGCCGAGCGACACACACCTGTAGATCTAGCTCATCCGTCAGGTTTGACACAGTCGCTGTTTACATGCAAACAGGAAACTATTGCCGCAGAGCAGATTTTGAAGCCTTAACAACTGATAATTACCACCTTCCTACCTGAAAAAAAATCTGACAGCCATCAGTGTGGTTTGGCTGTAAAGAGGTGGCCACGTCAGCTTTTGTCTGAATTTATTTTGTCGACAGATTTTTATTCACACAGATGATCGGCAGCAGACTTCCTCTATGCACTCATTTCTAAAAGAAACTGGGACACCAACTGATAATTATGTGGATATTCTGAATAATTGCAGCAGCCAAGAGGGAGGAAAAAAATGCTCCTCCTGGTTGCCATGGAGGGGATTAAGTGAGCAATATAAAAGGCAGCCAGTGCATTGAATGGAAGTGTAGAGGTGGGATTAGCAGCGTTAGAGAGGCCGCCATATGACCTTCTGACTGTTTAGTTCATTAAGTATAAAACAGAGCTTTAGTTTGCATTCGTTAGCCAACTGTTGTTTAATAGCAGCTCCTCCACCCGCCTTTATATCCAACTTAATGAACGCCTGAGCTCCTTTAAATGTCCCTGCAAACCTAAACTCATCATATTTTTACAAGGTTTCTAAGAAAAAGTTCTTGACTTGCAGTAAAATATAAATATCACTGAATAGTGTTGAATTGAATAAAAACTCTCCCTGAAGCAGGAAGTTTAATCAGAGTTTGTTGCCTTTGAAAGCAAGTTCACTGTGGAAAATCATGATACTCAAGTCACCGCAAATATCATCGGTAAAAATGTGGGACTATGGTGACCTTAGTCGATGGTCACATGGGGTGGAGGGAGCTGTGGAGAGCCCACTCAGCTCCATAAATGAATGAAGCACTGAGGAGAAGACACACAACATGTTAAGACAAAGGAGGTTAGCGTCAGAGTCGCATGAACATCAGTATGTTCTGCTGCTGGAGCATTTTAGACAATACTAGCCTTTTTACAGCGGGAAAACAATGGCTTTGCATAAAATTCAGATGAGCTGAAGGTTTTTCCTATACTGATTAGTTGTATAGGTGTAACATTTAACATGAGGAAACAGGATAACCCTGTTGAGCTTTCTAGAAAATAGCATATTACCCTGAGGCTTGGAGCCCTGAAATAGGAAATGCGTGTTTTCATCATTAATAGGTCAATTTCTTTTACGTTTCTTTGATACTGGTCTAAAAAAATTATGAAAAAATCTTACTTTTAGTCCAACCATTGCAGCACATAAGGTCTTGACAAACCTAAGGACAACCCAGAATGATATCTAATACTGCAAATAGTTACTGCAAAATCATCCATGAAATGTATAAAGCTACTGTTTAGAAACGCAAAACACTCATAAACCTGTCTGTGGAATATTAGAGGTGTAGAAATTTATCATAATACCTAAAACAAACGTCAAAAAGATTTAGGTTTTGTAATATTTACAGTCAGGTAGGTCAAACAGATAAAGGTTTTGTGAAGAAGTAACTGTTTATACTGTAGACTGCTGTGGTCCGATGTAAAATCTGTGTTATTTTATTAATTTACTTATTTATTTTTATTGATTTTAATACTTTTAACAATTTGATTTTATTGTTTTACTTAAAGTATTGTTGTAGTTTTACTAGTTATTTATTGCTTTTAGTCTTAATTGTTTTTAAGATGAGCAGCACTTTGTAAACATTCTTGTTGTTTAAATGTGTTATACATAAAGTGGATTGGATTGGAAAAGCACTTTCTAAATAAAATGAACAGATATATCTGAGTGGTTGTATTAAATGATAAAATAAAATTGAGGCTGTGATGCATTTAGATGCATCGAGAACTAATTGAATTGTGAAGTCAGTTAACATGCTATAAAAAAGGACCAATCTTAAAGTGTGACATTTCCTCTTTTTTTTACTTCCACATCTCATCTGCCAAAAACGTCACTGGCCATTCATGTCTTTATGATTTATTCAGCTCCACTCCCTCATGACTTTTCAATTCCTCTATAAATAAGCTGATAAATTGACTGATCAAGGTGACCAATACTCTTGTTTTAAGTAAATGATTATGCTGGAAAAATAATAATTTCCTTGATTTCCTTGAGTTTTCCCACTATTATGCTGTCACTGGTAGAAATGGGTAGTCGTGTAAATGATTTATGAGAAAAAGCAACTGTAGCTTTTGGCCAGACGATACCAGACTTTAGAGAAATAATGGACTTGCAATCTTTATACAGTTTAAATAGCCCCAGACGGGTCAACTAAACATTACATTTATACCCGCCTAGGTCCAAAGTAAACAGCCTTTCTTTGTCAGGTTTACTGATCTTAAAGCGTAGAAATCTAAATGTTTTTCTGAGATGGCCTCTGCTAAAGGGTGCATTCTGGGAAAATCAACTGGTGAGGATAATGACTTAAGAAGTGAAGCCGCATACAGAAGATTAATCTGACAGCTGGTCAACAATACCGCTGTTACACACCACAAATCAGTTTGGATTAATACACAACTCTGGAAAACAGCAGAGAGACAGAAACTGGTATTTATGACTGTCATAAAAAGACTGCTTTGCTAAAAACATCAGTTACTTCTTAGTGCCGATAAGGCATTTTTAGTTAACAACAAAAAGATCTGTAACATTTAACACTAAAACAGTTTTCCCCAGACGTGCTGTGATTCAGACACACATACTGTATGTAGTTATGTCTGAACAAGTACAAGATGATTCACACTTTGTTGTAAATGTGTCAGTGTTACAGGTGTCATACGCTGTATGTCAGACACACTAATGCTTCACCTCGGTTTCCTCCACCTCAGGAAATAATTAAGGTCTGACTAACATGAAAGTTTTTTATCTAATGTATCCATGTTGACTTTCTCGAAACTGATCTGCTGCTCTCACATGTTCATGAATGTCTACACAAGTGCCAATGAAAACACATTATGAATCAACATCCTCACATTGTGTTTGAGTAGAGACGCGTCTGTGCGGTGTCATCACAGGAAGTGTCTTACTGGAATAATTATTTTTCTAATTTATCTAAGGATACAGTGTGGTCCATCAGTTATTTAATTTGGTTTGTTCATTCTTTTATTTGCCTAACCTATCAATTACCAGAGAATAATACAAATTACCTATCCGAACTGTGGAACAAACCTACAGTTCAAATTTCTCTACATTTTGCGTTTCCAAAGCAATGTCACAATTAATAAAATCAGTTATATTCCTCTATTTAATATACTGATGATGTAGATATTTATGAAAGCTCAGCATAAATTCAAACACAATTTGATCAAAACTGAGAATATGCTAGAAAAAAAGTGACTTTTTCAACAAAATCCATCACCACCCAAACATAAAAACAAGCACCTACAACCACTGTCGTTTTTCAAACTACATGGACTTTGTTGCAGAACATGATGGTGTTTCCATGTTCACTACAAAGTGTCTGAATGTCCAAAAGAGACACAACTGAGGACGTTGAAAGGCTAAGAAACTGCATTTTACCAGAATTAGTTCAATTTATTAATAGGATTAGTGTCTCAAATATTAGACATTTTAGATTTAGATAGTTTAGGTCTTTGAAGGCTCTAAATCTGCATATCTTCACATTGTCAAATCTTGATTAAGCAAATATTTGAGAAATTACTCAAATAAGTTGTTACCTGATTAAATGATAAACTGGTAAGGCCTGACAGAGGAACAGATGCACTGACACAGACCTCAAGTTCACCTCAACCCAGACTGACACACAGAGGATTTACTAAAGGTGTTTACAGGAGCTTCAAGAAGCAGGACAGGTGAGTGTCACCTGACAGGATTATCTCCATCTGTACAGTACATCTAAACTGACATGTCCAATTACAACAGGAGGGAGAGGCTGCCAAAAATGACAAGTCAGTAAAAGGCAGAAAAACATGAAGATACATGTGAGAAATGTCAAGTTATGTTCCACTTGGCTGTGATATTTAGCTGTGTTAACATAAACAACCAGCTTTTTTACTCCAAATAACTCACAGTGATAGAGTTTCTGAAGTTACAGGTGTGAAAACTAAACCCTCATCCTGGAGGCAGGTTTATTTATGGCTGTTTCCTCCTCAACAGCAGTGGTCCAGTTTCAGTAGTAGCCTGTAACATTATCTGAGCATCCCCATTCATCCACTCACCAGAGCACGGAGAGCGGACTCATCCAGCGTGGAATACGTGTCCACAGACATGTTGAACTCTCTGGTCACACTCAGGTGAATCTGAAGACTCTGATCTGCTTCCCGGGTCCACAACTTGTACCACCTGCACTACTTGTTGCTACTGTTTCGTCTTTTTTTCTCTCCTCTCTGTGGGTTGAATCAGTCACCGTGGGTTAGAACCGTCTTCTACGTCAGTCAAAGTAAACCCACGTCCCGCCACTGCAGAACATGTCCAGACTCTCTTTTATCGTGTCTTCAGAAGCAGTAAAAGCAACAACAGACCCACGCAGGCTTACGAGGGACGTTGGTGGATTTTTTTGAACAGAGATTTCCCACTGAAAGGTGTAACCCCGCCCCTCCGCGTCCCCGGCTTCTCCACGCGCTCATTCAAAGAGCGCCACGCTGCGGGAACACGCAAAACAGCGGCCCTGTATGGAAGGTCATCACTTCCAAAAAAGGATCTGTCTACTGGAAGCTAAAAGCCTGAAAATTCCTTTAGCAGGGAATGTCTAGGGCAGGGGTGTCAAACATGCGGCCCGGGGTCCAAATCCGGCCCGCCAAAGAGTCCAGTCCGGCCCTTGTGATATGAAATACGAAAATTAAACTAAGATATTAACAATCATTTTAGTTCAGGGGCCATATACAGACCAGTTCAATTTCAAGTGGGTCAAATCGGTAAAATACTACCATAATATCCAATAAATACTCAACTCTGTAAACATTTTCAAGTATTTACACCAAAACAAAGTATCATTTTGCAAAACATGAATAATCTGAGGAAATATAAACAACCTGAAATGTCTTAAGAGAAGTGCAATTTTAACAATAT
>JAQQZY010061491.1:0-10102 GCA_030068375.1 Ostorhinchus rueppellii | reverse complement strand
AAACTCAAAATTAATCATTTGAATAATCGTGATTTCAATATTGACCAAAATAATCGTGATATTGATTTTTTTCCATAGTTGAGCAGCCCAACTCTAAAGTACTTCAGAGTTTGTTTTCACTCAGTTTTACTTGTCACTATATTTTCTTTAAATGTTTTACAGTACCTACATTTCTGATGTTCTAACCATAAATAATCACTTTCAACTGCAAGTGAATGTCTGGTTTCTAGAACTTTCACTCTGAAAGAAAAATCAGCCTTTAAACTAAACACAAATATTGATTTGACATTTACCAAGAATATTATTGACAACAACTGACATGAACATTTTAATCATGGCAATAAATCAACCTAGCAGGAACAGGAAGTCCTACAAACTGATGGTACCACTGTGTCCAAATATTTCTGTCTGTATAGTGTATATATATGTACTGTGAAGCAGTTATTGTCCTGGTCCCGTTCTGTGTCCCTACATATTATATTACAGCTGCTTTAATGTGTGTGTTTGCTGTACATGTATGGGAACAATTTTTGGCATTCAAGTGTGACCATCCAGCTAAGAGCTTTTAGCCATTTCAATCGGGAGTAATGTATTGAATTGTAACATGTGTTATTTTACAAAACAATAAGGATATAAGGAGGTAGCCCACATAAAAAAGAATTAAGTGCTGTCAGTGACACAGATGTAAAGATTAGATATCACAAAGTACTTAAAAATGTATTGAATAAATTCTGTCATGCACTGTGTGTGACAGAATTATAGGACTGGCCTCAGGGGTGAAGTACAGAGCTGTACTAAAGGAGGAGATCTATGTTTTAGGTATCTACAGTAAGACTCCCATAAACGTCATGCAGAAATCTGGGTCTAGTGATGGACTCAGACCTAATTTTTGAAAAACACATCTAGGCAGTTAAAAAATCAGCCTACTATCACCTAAAGAACATCTCAAGGACAAAAGATCTGATGTTTCAGCAGGACCTGGAAAAAACTAGTCCATGCGTTCATCTTCAGTCAGCTTGATTATTTTAACAGTGTCTTTACAGGTTGACCTAAAAAATCCATTAGACAACTGCAGCTCATCCAGAACTCTGCTGCTCCAGTCCTCACTACGACCAAAAAAACAGACCATATTAGTCCAACTCTGAGGTCCTTCCACTGGCTCCTGTCCGTCAGAGGACAGATTTTAAACTTCTGCTGGTGGTCTATAAAGGTCTGAATGGTTTAGGACCAAAATACATCAGTGCCCTCCTGACCCAGTATCAACCCACCAGACCCCTTAGATCATCTGCATCTGGTTTGTTGTCAGTTCCCAGAGTCAGAACCAGACACGGAGAAGCTGCGTTCAGCTTCTATGCTCCTCATGTCTGGAACAAACTCCCAGACAGCCTCAGATCAGCTGAAACACTGAGTTTATTTAAATCCAGGTTAAAGACCCACCTGTTCTCAGCTGCGTCTGAATAGAGTTCTGATTCAGAAGTTCAGATCTGCACGGTTTCTTTTAAGCTTAAAGTTTTTATTGGTTTTATCGTTTTTTTAATCTATTTCTCAGTTTTTTTTATTTCTATCTTTTATTTTTATTTTATACTTTTAATTGATTCCCTTCTGCAATGTTATCAATGATTTATGTAAAGCACTTTGAATTGTCTTGTACATGACATGTGCTATATAAATAAAGCTGCCTTGCCTAAAACATAAATTTAATTAATTAATCTTCACAGTTTGCAAGCACAGTGACTGGAACATGACACATGGAGTGTGTCACACCAACGGTGATAATTTAATGTAATGGCAAAATACAGAAAGGTAATTGGCTACTAGTGAGAGACCAGAGGTAAATGTGTCAACCAAAGAGGCACCTTAAGTAAAGCTGAAAGCAGCAGCGTAGTTGGCTCATCCTTTTCATCCTCTGTAGATGCAGATGAGTGATTCACACAGTGCACAGCAGCAGGAGCATCTCCACATATCACCAGTTCACAAACAAGCAACAATGCAGGCATCAAACCAAACCTCAGTACACAGATAATACATATGAAAAATAAACCTGTCGCCCCTACAATCATCATGTATGATAGAGAAGTACAGCATGTCAACATCTATTCCACTTCTATTTATCACTGTAGCAGTTTTCTGCCTGTGCCCCCCCGTCTTTGTCATCTAATTTCATTTCCTGCAGTTTCCTCCATTATCTAAACTGTAATCTGTTATTGTTCCTCATTCCCTCTGTCATGCTAATGCTCTCCTGGTGACTCTTTGAGTCTGTTTTATCATATTACTCCATAATCACACATGTTATCACCTCCAAACAGTACTCTCCAAAATTATTCAGGACTTATGATTCTATATTTGCAGAGTTGTCTAAGAAAATTGAACTGATTGAAATATTTTTGCAATTACCAGTTGTGTAATATGTGGATTATGAGCTTCACAGAGCCATGGGACTATGATGTAATCATGCTTGTGCATAAAAGGATGCAAACAAATATATATTCTGCCTCTACTTTACATAAATCATGGAAAAAAGAAGCATCTAAACATGTTCACAACAGTTCAAACCATGTTCCAACCACAACTTGGAAACTTGTTGAAACTTTTTGTGGATCTGCAATGATCTGCAAACAGAGTAGTTCACACCGGTTCAGCTGGATGAGACAGTGTATCATTTCCATAGCAACGTCTACTTCCAATTTAACTGGATTCAATTACAGTAGTCCTTTCTCAATACTTGTAGGACTTGATGACTTCAGAGTTCATTCTCTGGTTTACAGACTCTGGAAGGGGGAGATAGAACAAGGAAAAACACAGGACAGTCATTGTGCCTTTGGAACACAGTGTACTACAGGGAGGGTGAAAAGTAATAAGGCCTTAGAAATTGTTTATAGAATTTTTAGTGTCACTGAATTCATGACAAGAACATTTTAAGCAGACAACACTACTGGGGGATTTGTCATTTCTTATTCACAGATTCAGGAGGTTCTCAATGATGTCCCAGATGACCTGTTTGAAGAAAGTAGTTGATGCCACCGGTGCTTATCTTGAAAATTGAAGATTTACTATCATTGTAGGTAGGTAGATAGATTTTACTGATCCCAACCAGGGAAATTTTGGCATTTTCCCCTTTAATAAATAATATGTAACATTTGTTTCAATAACTTTATAATAGGAATATGGATTTTGTTACCAATTTTCAATGCCCAGTTACTTTTCACCCACCCTGTACATGTCACCATTTCAGCTCATCTTGTCAAACATCTCGACTCCAGTCATCTTCAGTGCCAATACAACCATCTCCTTCTGCTTTTGAATATAAAAACTATAAAACAAACAATATGATACAGTATTCCATTTTATCTATAGATTTTTAATGCTGATTTCTAAGTTCTTGTCTACCAACTCAACCCACTATGATGACTTAAAAGTTCACTTAGTTCACCTTAACATTTAGTACAAATTCAATCATTTTTGTGCAGATCAACATTTGTATGGATGTATTTCTTGGTGTGAGCTACTCTATGATGCTTTTACACTTCATTAATTTATTTGGTGTGTTCTCAATCCGAAAAAAAACAAACAAACAAAAAACCTGCAAGTTATAATTGCCAAACACCACTGTTGTTGGGTCAGAGTAAAGTCCAAAGGCCTCACCCATGTACTTAAGTTTGATAAAAGTGTAGAGTTAAATGAAAGTATAAAGTTATGAAGCTCAGTTTTGCCCAGAGTGAAATTCATCCACCCACGAACAAATTAAAGAGAATAAATTATAATTTACACTCTGACCAAAGAATGCCCTTTAGATATGTCCATATGAGATTTGCATCATGTTTAACCACTACTGATAACAGAGACAGCAATGGATTTCGGAAAACTGAAAAGCGATTTTCAGAGAATGCTTTTCCCACTATGGTGCCATGAGTGCTGACCAGATGATTTTGTGTTTTGTGTATTTTATTTTGCTTTCTTTCCTTCCTTTTTTGGCTGGTTTTGTGTTGATAGCTGCCTCACGCTATTCGGTCATGAGCTCCTAGCAGGAAATCTCCCAAAATGTCAGAGCGAATTTTCAAATCGGTTCTGTATTGACAAAATTACCACAGAATAATCTAAACAGGGTTCTCCTCAAAAGATGGAACAATAGTGCTGAGCCAGTACTGTATACTGCTAGCTCAGCACAGAGTACTGCACGGGTTTGGGTCCCAGCGGGTGAACCGTGGGTAAACCACAATTTTAATGAAACGGGTGAAACATTTTGTGCTGTGTAGGATACGGGTTCGGGTCGTGTCAGATGCAGGAGAGCGCGGGTCTAATTTGTGGTTTACATTAGGCTACAAAACATCATGTGCCAAAAAGCTCTGTGTTAAGATTCTGTGTTAAGCAACGTTTTCATCTGGCTCTGCCTTCAACTGCAGTTGCACACGTCACTGTTCGATTGTCATGGCAATAAACATTTGTATTTATTTATTTATTTATTTTTAATATCTGACTGATTTTCATTCCGGTTCGGGTCGGACATCGGGTTCATATATAGCAGGTCAGTTTGGGTGGGGAATTTTATTTTAATTCTGTTGGAAAACGGTTCGGATGCAGGTTTAACTATGATGGGTACGGGCAGTTGCTGTTTGTTAAAATTAGAACCGTGCAGGACACTGGCTCAGCGCTGCTATACACATTTTCTAATTTAGGGTGTTTTTTTTTTCTATTTTCCCCCGATAATTTTGCCAAAATCTACCAAAATCCATCGGGTTTGCAGGCACGCGCTCTATTTTCTAGCACCATGATGTTTTTCCTTTGAAATCTCGTGGAGTTGCGTCTATCACAAGGTTTTAGCACGAGGCTTTCTTCCCATTGGTTGGATATGATGTAATGCATTAAATCAAACCCTCTTATTGGTTGGGATCTGACTGCACATAAAGTCACTTCCTGTTTACATCCAGACGACACGAACCATGACAAAACACGCGTTATACGAAGCCTGACGATCAGAGAACGATCTCTGGATACTATAAATTTCTGGGGAGAACCCTGATAAAGGAACCTAAACATACATTTACACTTGAAATATTCTCAACGCTATGTTCTGTGATCCAGCAGCAGCAGAACTTAACTTGGCTATGGCTTCAGTCTTGTCAAATGCATTGTGGGATAAATGGATGTCTAAGGTCCACATAAGTCACCTCCTGATGCATCCTCAATAAAATAGGGCAGTGCAAGGTATTTATTCAGATATTCAGCCTGAACTTGATGTGAAGTTGAGCTTGAACTGAAACAGGACTAGGGCTGTGACTACTGATCATTAGTGATTTCACAAGAACAAGAGTATAATATAAAAGTAGTGACATGTGTGTTTGCCACACTGATGAAAAACTGTGAAAAAGGTGGTTGAGAATTTTCAATTTTTTATGCAGAAAAAAAAATACTGTTGAGGAAGGACCTGATAATAGGTCTGCGCTTCTTGTTGATGAACTACATTCCATAAATACAAAGAAAAAATACATTACATAACACCATGAACAAAAATAAACGACTGATAAACTGACATGTTGAGTCAAACTGCAGTTAAGTTGAGAAAAGCCCATTCTCCCTGTAAAGTCTTAAATGGTTTGGTTTTGTCACAAATCTTTGGACTTAACTGAGCTTTAGAAATCTTATTGGATATTCTAAGCCTGGCATCAGATTATGAAGTAATAGACCATCATTAATTCTGTTAATAATGCAGACTGCTCTGCTTATCCTCCTTGCATGCTCTGTCCATTTCTTCATCTCATCTCCTTCCTGTTTTCCTCTTAATCTTGTCGATTAAACTGCACATTCAATTAAACAGGCTCTCGGTGTACCTTTACATGGCACATAAAGCAAGGAGGAAGTCCATAAATTATCAAATCCACTGATGAAAACTTGGCCTCTCAGATGCAAACTGCTATGAAATTACAAAGATGAAAGACATGGGGGAAGAGATCACATGGCTGCTTGCACTTTTTAATTATGGTCTAAATTCAATTACTTTGCAACCTCATACGTTACAGAGGCACAGGAAATTGGTTCAATCAAGTGACAGCACTTGTGATTAAAACATGTTCACTTTTGTAGCATTAAAATGCAGTTAAAGCTCTGAGCTTATTGGAATCGGTCGGTGAGTGACAACAGTAAACACTTACTAACACACTCATTCATCTAATACAAGGGTCTCAAACATGCAGCCCGCCAAAGGTTCCAATCCGGCCATTCGGATGAATTTGTAAAGGGTAAAAATTCCACAGTCAAGGCTGTCGAACTCCTGTTACTTCAGGTTCCACACACAGACCAATATGATTTACAGTAAAATAATAACAGAACCTACAGAAAATAATAAATCCATATTATATTACATTATGCCTATAAATAATGACAAATGCAAATTTTTGTCTTTGTTTTAGAGCAAAAAACAACATTAAATTATGAAAATATTTACATTCACAAATTATCTTGCAACAATAAAACATGAACAACCTGAAGAAATATAAACAACCTTAAAAATAAAAAAAAAAATTAAGCAGAATTATAAGTGTTTAAGTGTCTTTGTAGCTCTGATCCATAATATACATGTATAAATGATAAGTTGAGGCATAATATTATTAAAATTGCACTTATTTTTGTTAAATTTAATTTTTTCAGGTTATTCACATCTGTTTTGCTTGTACAGTTTCTAAAAGTATTTTCATAATTTAATGTTTTTTTTTTTATGTTTTTATTTTTTAACTAAAACAAAGACAAATCATTATTTATTATTTATAGGTCATTATGTTATTATTTTACTGGTCTTTCCCACTTCAAATCAAATTGGGTGAATGTAGCTACCGAAAGAAAATGAGTTTGAGGCCCCTGACCTAATACCATCGGACCCCATTGTGTGTTAGAGTTTACATTAAATGCAGTATTATTCTCCAGCTGCATGGTGAGCGTCAGTGGAAGGTGGAATGTCATAACATTAACAGCACATTTTATCCATTTGCAAATATTAAGATTCAGAGCAAAACAAAGATTAATTAAGCATAAAACCAAGACTTGGCAAGGGCAGGTATGAAAAGTGGACCTCAAAAAGTTTTTACAACAGCTATTGTATATATAAATGGAGTTAGATACTGATTATTAAAGTGGTCAGTTATGAGCCCAAAGCTATGTATTCAGTTTATTATACAAGTACAGAAAATTATATTAAAAAAAAAGATAATTATAACTCCAATAAAATAAGAACTACTTCAGCTACAGTACAGAGTATAATTAATAATATAGAATTAGTGCTTTTAAGTGCTCTTAAGTATTCTGAAACTTTTCTCGCATAATGTGTAAATTGGTCTAAAAAGAAAGCTGTGAACAAGAGACTGGTATAAAGTATAGTTGACTTTTTTTTTTTTTTAATCCACAGACAATGCAACACAGAAACTAGGGGTCACTGGTTGTCACAAAATATTTAAATGGCTTTTTCTTTTTTTTTTAGTTTAACCAGGAAAAAAAAAGTCCCATTGAGATTAAGAACCTCTTTTCCAAGGAAGTCCTGGCCAATAAGTAGCACAAAATACAACACAACACAGAGTTATAACACACATTAATTTACAGGACAAATCAAACTATGTAAATCTTATTTTTTATTTTTTTTTGTTATAGTCCAGCCATTTTCTCCAGCTCTTTATGAAGATATGTTCCTTGAGCCGTAGGTAATACGTCAATCTTTCCCTTAAAGAGAAGTGTATTTGATTTTAAGTTTAACGTTTCAATCCGTCCGCTCTGTAATGCATAAAAAACTCAGATTCCTAATAATTTGGAATAATCACAGAGGTCGTCCGATGTCTTCATCCCAAATCTGTCATGTCTGTAAGTAAAAATACCACTGGAAATTGCCTGAAGTGTTATTATTCCGCCTATTTTCTGGTCAAGTACTACAGAGACTATGCCGATGATGATATATTAAAGTTTTCAAAGTGTTTGGGGGCAAATTCAAGAGGCTAATGTGATATAACATACATCTGCATTGAGAAAAGGAAAAGCCGAACCTTAAAAGATAAAGAGATGGATGACATGCTTGCAGTAAGGAATGTTTTTCTATCTTTCAGCAGTCATTTGTAAGTGGTGAGTCTGCCCTTGATGTCAAAACTAGGAAATAACATCAGTACATCTAAGATAAAAACAGCCTTCACTTATTCTGTCTAAATGCATGAAACACAGATGTAGAAGGTTGACCCGTAAAAGACCTACAACTACTTTTGTGGCACTTTCCAAATGACTGTTTCTTTACATTTAACCTTTCTTTTATTATTTATCCAGTGAAAGTCAGGTATTTTTATTTTATTTTATTTTTTTATATTTCATTAACTGATTATATAAATGCTCATAAAAGATCAGTGTAAATTCAAATGGTTTTACATCAAAAGAGCAAAAACTAAAGAAAAAGTGACATTTTCAGCAAAATATATCATTAAGTGAACAGGAAAATGAATGTTATTTGTCAAACTGCATGGATTTACTGGTGAATGAATGCTGCAAAAGACGATGTGCAATGATGTATTAAGTATGTGATGTTTGTGTGTTTTTTATACAATTATATTAGCTTTTCAGTACATTATAGAGGCACTGAGCACTTTTAGTAGACTTTTTACAGAAATTATATTTTATGCTGGTTTACATTGATGGGGCTGTATAAAATTTCATTGAATGTGTACAATGACAATAAAGATATCCATTCATTCTTCTTCTCATGTTCATTATGGAGCTTCTGAATGTCCAAATGGGTCTTATCGTGACTGTGAAAAACTGTGAAACTGCACCTGAATGACTTATCTGTATTTATAGGAGTAGTGTTTAAAAAGTTATGAAACATTTTAGATCAGTTGATGCTTTTAGGTCTTTGCAGGTTTATTTCCATATCACCAAAGGTTCACAGGTTACACCAGTCCAGTGCAAATGAGGCTCCAAACATTTTACTTCCACAATATGTTTAGCATTCATCAACTAAATGATTAATCCATAACAAAAATGCTTAGTTTAAGCTTTATTCTGTTTGGCACTATACAGTATATTGTGAAACAGCTCCAGTGTTTGTTTAATAGACTGACTGGAACAAGACTGCAGTGAAAAAAAAAAAAAAAAAAATAGCAAAGCAGGCAGAACTGCATAGATAAATAACCATTAATCTAAGGTTGCACACTGTAGCTGTTCACAAGGAAAAAAGGGAAACGAAATACAAAGAACTGGCTTCGTTTCAAAGTGATTTTGTTTTTTACAAGTTTTATTGAAGACTGACATTTGTTCTGCAACCCGCAAGAAGAACTAAATTACCAATCCACCATCTTGCTTCAACATCTTTACCGATTAAACAACTATTATATCCATACAGTGATGAGAGGCTGTTCTAAATGTGTTTACCAGCATATGGATACAACTTCTGTCTTCTGTCTATGAAAACTCTTTACACATGAGCAAGTCATTTACAAAGGAAACAACATAAGAGCGAACTTTCTGCCATCTGAATGTTTTCAACTATATGGTAGTCTCACTGCTTTTCTATGTATACTCATGTTTTCTTTATACTGAGCCTCATTATGCACTTTTCCCACACTTCAAATGTTTTTTTTTTTTTTTTTTTTTTTTTTTTTTACTGTGAATTAAAAGGGAATATGTGAGTGGAATTTTCTTGAAAAACTTTGGTTTGTGAAAGGAATGTTTTCCAAATGGGAATTTAGAGGCAGAGCTGTTTCATGCTATCCGCAATATAAAAAGAAAGAGTTAAATATTCAGCTGATCAACTATCTCTTAATGCATGACCTTAGAGTAAACTGCTGTGTTTTTTATGTGAAAGATGATAACTTGTTTTCTGTTTAAGTTTTGACAGTGTAGATAAGATTTGAAGAATATATTTTTCTGCTTCTAGAGAAGAAACAGAAGGCAAAATATTCAACTGCTTTTACCTAAAAATCCACTGGGAGGGATGTCATAAAAGCATTTACTGGTTCGATTTTATGCTCAGATGAAGAAAATAGCACTGGTATATTCAACAATGAATGTCTGCTTTTTGACTAGAATGTCATGTATTGGCACACCATAGCATTCAGGGATTTCAGACACCCTCTGTTGTTGTTTA
>JAQQZY010061303.1:0-10106 GCA_030068375.1 Ostorhinchus rueppellii | reverse complement strand
TATCTATCTATCTATCTATCTATCTATCTATCTATCTATCTATCTATCTATCTATCTATCTATCTATCTATCATTACCGGGCTAACCCATAACTAAATTCTAATAAATAAATCCTGTAAAATTTGTTAATTTCATCAAAACTAGGTGAGGTCTGTGTTTAAGAGCACAGACCCCACCACTTCAACATGTGTACAGGAACCAGGAATCGAACCATCAACTTTTCAATTTGTCGCCAACACCTTCCAAACCACCTAATTCACACCGGAAGCCCAATTCCTTCTTAGTTCCCATCATCAGAACTTCAAACAGAAACAGACTCACATAAAACATGGGCAGTAATAATAGACGATTGCAATGATTTACTTACTTTCCTTTTCTTTTAAGGAGTGCCTAAAATGTTGCTAATGCGACTGAAGAACAGTTAAGTCTTGGCCTCTGAGTCTTAGGCTTTAAATATAACTTCACCGTTGTCTTCACAGGTGGACTTCATGTTTAATGGAAAAGGGAAGGAAATACCAACGAAAACAATCACTTAACAGCAACAGACGACTTCCCGAAAGCCAGCCGTGAGTCAGACTATGACTGCGTAAAAATACTGCTGCGTTCAGAGGTTTTTGACTCATTTTCACAACAGATGTAAATACAGCGCACACATTCCCAGAACAAAGCAATATGTGCACTGCTGATTCGGGCTCAGTCACTGACCTCAAGTTTGCCTATTGAAACCTACTGCTGGAGGAAGCCAACTCTCCTGAGGCAACTAATTGGTTGTGACTTGTCATGGAAACCAGCCAGGAAGCTTCAGGGGAATTAGTCCCAACTGGCTGTGTTGTGAAGATCGGTTAGTTTGTTTGCATTTTTGCATGGATCAGCTTTTTAAAGATGGAGTTGCAAATAGCGCTGTAATATAATCAATTGCTGGCTCTGCGTTTGCATTTGTAGAAGATTAGGAGATTTATTTTTATTAGCAGTAATTCAGAACCTTCAAAGGCGAGAGTTTGGGGGTCAGATCCCAGAAGTCCGTGCCTACAGATTGTGGGAGTCATGAGGTGGTGTACGATGTGGATCTTTGGACTCAATTAAATATTCTCTGATGACCTGTGGTGCCCGAAGATAATTGAGTGGTTAAGTCGGCCGGCGCTGCAGCTACCTGTGTGTCCTCATAATCAGATCCCACCGCTTCTTTTTCCCTGCCTGTCGGTCTCATTTCCAACTGTGTAGGGAAAAGAAATTAAAAAAAAAAAAATCTAATCACAGAATTTTAATTGCCGCATCCCACATTTGGATTTTGGTGCAGCGACAGTCGGAAACAGCGTCAGCCAAAGGTATCCGTTTCAATTCTGCGAACATCAAACGATCCTGTGAAGCGACATTAGTCAAGAGCAGGTTGTATTATGGGATGCATCGTAATGTGGGATGGAAAACACGGGATGTGTCATGTCCTCCATTGACTGAGGTCAAACCGTACAGAAATTCAGCTCCCGTGAGAGTAAATTGGAAATCCAATTATGTTTCGCAATAAAAACGTAATGCCCCTCATATTACACGTAGAGTTTGGTTAGGTTTAAATATTCATAGGTGCATTGGGAGGTCGTTTTCCCCCACAGCTTCATCGACTTTTCCTGGTGCTTCAGACGATACAGACCACTCACTGCTTCCTGGATTGTTATGTTATTATGAAAATGGGGTTTTCCTGTTGCCCTTGTACATTTCTACTTGTATTGTAATCCAATCTAATCCATTTTATTTATCTAGCACAGGGCTGTCAAACTCATTTCAGTTCAGGGGCCACGTTTAGCTAACTTTAGTCTGAAGCGGGCCGGACCAGTAAAACAATAACTTAATAATCCATAAATAATGTGAACCCCAAATTTTTCTCCATGTTTAGAGTGAAAAAAGTCAAATTAAACAATGAAAATGTTTACATCTACAAATGTTTAACAAGTAGAAATGCTGAAACCTTATTTTAATCCACAACTGTTGGAGATTTGAAGAGCATTGCACTTTCTTACAAACACAACATTTCAAAACCAAAGCCATTTCCCGTCTCATTGGATAGAATTTATTGATTGTTTAGCTGAGTTTTTATGGGATAAACTGTGTTTTTGTCTGCACTTAGGAGTTTCTTTCTTTATGACATTTTTGCTAAAAAAAATAAATAAATAAAAGGAAACAAAAACAAGTGATAATGTAAGTGACAATTCCACTGAAAAAGTAACACACACACCTGCAGTGCCCAAGGATATTAACACTTTCGATAATATTAGGCTTTTTCCTTCACATCATCAGACATTTAATGTTGTTATGACCCTGGTCATAAAGTTTTTGTGTATTTCTGTATAGTGTGTGTTTTCCCCCACTCCTGTAGGGGTGCTGTGTTTTTTGTTTCATTTGTTTTCAGGAAGTGACAGCTGGTTGGAGGACGATGATTATTCATCTTTTAAAAACGGCATCCAGTCCAGTGTTCCTTCTCTCTCTTGGTCGCCGCCAACCACCAACCCGTCTGTGTGAGTTTCGCTTCCAGACATCGTGTATCTGTTCGAGAGTTTTTGTAAATATTTGTATATGGAGTTTTATGTTTTTTTGATAGTTTGTGTTGTATTTGTAGGAGAGGGCGGCTCTTTTTGTTTGACTTTTTCTCCTGTTTTTTCGTTAGAGTTTAGATTAGAATATTGTATTTTGTTTTTCCTATTTTGTTTTGAGAATAGAGTATTTAGTTTTAGCTTATGAAGAAGAACTTTTGTTTGTCGTTTTAGCCCTACCCTCTCCTACCCTCCTTTAGTTTTTTAATAATAAATATCGTGAAATGTAGTTTTGTTTTCGGTCTGGCTTCTGTAACTTGGGAGTGAACCAAAATTGAGCGTATTATGTCCGTCCAGGTGAACCCCTAGGTTTTGACAAAACAGTGTCAAACCAATTCCTTCCATCTTTCCTTCAGCCTGTGAAAGTTGTCATTGATTAAACAAATGCTTTTGTCGAAAACAAGCTGAGAGTGAAGCTTTTGTTTCTAATTTCCTCCATTTAACAAGTCATAATGGTTGCAATCAAAGTGAATACTTGTCTTGTTTTTTTGCTGAGCACTGTATTGCACTTTCCTATTAACAAATCACATCTTCTTCCTACTTTAACATAAAATCTATAGCGTGTTTCAGTAAATAGAAACTATTCATTGCTTAATAGGTTTTGTTGTGTAAACATTGTCTTCCTGTCGGGCTTGTAAGTTGCTACAAATAGTAACGTTGCTGAAAAAACAAACAAAAACGCCCACACCTGCAGTGTCTGAAACCAGATAGCAACACTTCAGATGAGCCAACAGTCGAAAATAGATGGGAACATTGTGTTTAACATGATAAGCACTAGAGGTTGTTCCATGTAGTTATTTATTAGGCCTGTATTTTATGCATTTATGATGTTTGACTTGGATTTTATTTGTTCATTCTAAGCCCAACTATTATTGAAGAGCCAGCATGTGATTAACGTGGAACTCTTAAAAGCACTGTTTTTGAACAATGCCAGAGATATTTATGTAAGAACTGAAGTGATTTTGGTTTTTATCAAGAAAACATGGAAAATGGACCGATTACAGCCCTGAATTTAACCCTTTGATGCTTAGCGGTCACTACAGAAGACAGTTATTCTACAGCGGTTCTTTTATATAGTCGTTTTGTTGTTACAGTTCGATAACAGCCAAAATAGTAGACACTTATGCACCATCCTATAATACACTGACATTCATACCATTACTGTAACTTTTCTGTTCTTGACAAACCTGAACTGCACTAACATGTTTGAGTGTAAAGCATATGTTCATTGTTATTATACTGTAATTAACAGTTTTCTTTAAAAAAAAAAAAAAAAAAATTCATATCATCTCAATGAAGTGAGTAATAACTAGTATTAGAGTATGATAAAATGTGAGAAAACATCAGATTAGGAAAAAAAAAAAATAAAAAAAAAAAGAGCTTTCTTTGACCAAAAAACTGCACATGTATTTGTACAAATGTAAAAATCCTGCATGAACTTTATATACAATGAACATGTGATTGTATGACAATATGCTCTAATAAAAACATTTGGGGGGAAAAAAAAGAAAACATCAGATTAGGTGCATTAAAAATGTTTTTTTTATTTTATAGTTTTCACACAGTATATCATTTTCTGTTACTGTGTTTTACATACCTGTTTCTTTCCTTTGAAGACTAAACACATGGTGTTCAGCTGAGTGGACATTTTTTGTAACTTCATGAAAAATAGGTCCATTAAAAAAATTCAATTACATTGCTTTTTTCATGCCTAAAGAGGAAGAAAAACCCTCAGGGGGAAAAAAAAAATCCTAACGAAGGTTCTCATAATTCATGCATGAAAGGGTTAAACTCTATTGAGCTATTTTTGTTGTTATCATTATATTTGTCCAAACAGCCCTTTAGTTGTACCAGGTATTAAAATGAACTAGAAATTGAAGAAAACAAGGGTGGAATAAGAATTTTTTTCTCTAACTGTGTGTGTACACGCATTTTTTTTTTACTACTTTTGGGACTCGGTTCATTAAAACAATAATAATATACATTAGTTAATGACAGACCATTGAAAAGCAACAAATAAACAAACAAATAAATAAATAAATGGGCTGTTGCCTCAACTAATGATAATAATTGAATGTTGTTGGAAACATTTAATTTGCTGTTTAAAAGTCACTCAAATACATAATATACGCTGAAGTCTTTTTTAGGTCATTTGTAATATTATGGTTTTCAGTCCGATGTGTTTTTGTCATGTGTCCTTTGTGCACTTTGGATCCTACTCTCTGTCATTATGTGTGTTGAGTTGAGGATGGCGTCAGTGCTGTAATGACTGGACTAGCCTCGTCCTATAGCGGCTCTGCTGAAGTGGATCGTTTCTGACAAAGGGTCACTGGCCGTGCATGACAACAGACATGGCTGTATGTGTGGACGGCCTGCCTCCTCTGGCACAGTTAGTCTAAATGTGGACTGGCACTGACACTAATGTACACTGATAAAGCTGTGAGAGTCAATAGTCAGGGAAGAGAGTGTGGGGGTGGGAGACACTGGATTCTTAATTTACCCCATTTGTCCCATTTGTCAGACGCTGGAACTCTGTGGTAACTGGGCTGATGAATCATTCTGAATGTGAACTCGGAGCTCTATCTCTCAGCGGCTTCAGCGATTCCGAGCAGGTGAAGGTTGGTTTCATGGTAAAGTTAATGCGTGAAGGCTGGAGATGTTTTAATTTCAGCAGACATAATGATGCTGAGTGAGATTTGACTCATCCTGTGATGCATTTCTCTCCCAGTGAGAACGGTAGATTCATGCATTATGATCATCAAGGACAGTAGTGTGGATCTGAGTTTAGCCTCAGGACGCTGTTCCTTCATAACTGCATGTCAATACAGGCTGTGAAAAGGCTGCGCTGCTTTGTTCTTCTCCATGCAAAAGAGAAAAAACACACACAGGTTAACCCTTTAGTGCAGGGTACTCCATCCCCATTTTGAGTTCGCTTATTATTAACAGGCAGCAGGAAGCACAAGTAGATGCACACTATCCAATCCAACTTTATTTATAATCAGTGATGGGAATAATAGCGTTAAAATAAACGCAGTTACTAACGGTGGTACTTTTTCAGTAACAGGTAATCTAACTAATTTATCTATCATTTTATGGTGTTTCCGTCACCAACACGCCGTTACTGCGCGTTACTGAAGCTACTCACTGGAGCTGTCATCTGACTCGGCTCACACACACAGGAGCTGCATATGTGCGTTTTATTTTCCTTTTGGTAAGGGGGAGGGGAGGGGCAAGAGAACAGCCTGAAATGATTGGCTGAGGTAGAGTAAGATTTCCTATTAAACCAACCAGAGACATCAGGTGTTTACACACAAACCCAGCACAGAGCAGCAGCACACACACACACACACAAAGTATTGTCGCGTTTCCATTTCGCAGCCTCGGCTTGACTCGAGTCGACTCAGTTTGACTCGGCCGCATATCCAGTATGTGCAACCAGCTCAGCTGGTGCGAGTCGGTATTCCAACGCGGCGTATTTATTTCCTGTCGTCTGCTCAGAGTTGCTGAAAACTCGCTTATTGCGTGTTGTCTCGTCTCAATTTTTACATCAGCCTCAGACTGAATGTCCCAGACCGATCATGTTGTAGTTTAGTTCTGTCATCATGTGGATTCATGTCCCGCTGTATTTACCGTCTACTTCCATATCTGTGTTTGTGTCACAGAGGAAACTGACCAATCAGTGTCTGCAGTGTGTCTATGTCACGTTTTGGTTTTGGTTCCAACATTTTGGAACCTCAGCAGAGATCCAAATTCTTTGACATTTTAAATTTTTAATCTAAAAAAAAAGTAACGCAATACTTACTTTCTCTGGAAATTAATTACTTTTATAGTGAAGTAACTCAGTTACTTTTTGGGAGAAGTAACTAGGAACTATAACTAATTACTTTTTCAAAGTAACGTGCCCAACACTGTTTATAAAGCACTTTAAAACAACCACAGTGGACTAAAGTGCTGTACAGAACACTAGAAACACAATACAAGTGAATAAAAGCATAAAAAAATCAAATCAAACCAATAAAACAAGTTAAAATATAAAACAACAAAATATCAACACTGCACGAGTTAATGAGCCAAGGAGAACAGGTGAGTTTTAAGAGGAGAATTCAAAACCTGTCAAAGTGGAGGTCTGTCTGATCTGCAGAGGCAGGTTGTTCCACAGTCTGGGAGCAGCAGCAGCAAAAGCCTGATCTGTAATATTATCAGTGACTGAGCCCCGTATATTCTGTTTTATTCTGTACTGTTTCATCACAGACATGGTCAGTCCAAGAATACTAGCCCTTTGAACCTTAGGAATCCATGGTTCTAGATGTGGTAGTTATATGCTGGTGTGTATTCGTGGATGCTGTACCGTATTTGTCCAGCAGTCACCGGCAAAGCCTTGTGGGCATAGCAACATGATTGTAAACGTGAAGAAAGGTGCCAGAAATGGTAGCCTGACCGATCAGTCAGCTCCTATCTCCCCGACACGGTCAAAAAAGTGTGAAGAACACACCAAATTGACGACAGACTTGACATTCTGCACTTCCGCAAGGTGTAAAACCGGAAAATGGACCAAAACACAGAACACTATCGTCAGTCATTGTTGTCGGCAGAGTGTTGAGTAACCAAGAAGGGTTGTTGTTGTTGTACTCATTGAACGGATGGCTAGTAATGAGAAGATACTGACAGCAACTCTAAGGCTTCTTCTTGTGAAAGAAGAAAGACGTTGCAGGTGAAAACAAAGGAGAAATCGCACTATGCTAACAATGCTAACAGTGTTCATGATATGGAATGAAGTCCATAGAAAACACTGACTGTAACTCATTCATACAATAATAGTGTGAAGTACCTTGGAACAGCCGGATTTACACCGAAACTTCTTGTTCACTGATCCACTAGTCCATCATTATCCGTCCACCAATCAGATTGGTCCGACTGAATGACTGGTAGTGGACGACTACACATGCTGATTCGGCCGAAAAGACTGGAGATGGCATCAACCACAGCCAAATGCACGGAACGCACCAACCAGACTCATGTCACCGACCTCACCAGACTGCCCAATGATGTCCATCCGACAAAAATTGGGTTGGTGTTTCTTCACTTTAAGGCTGTTGGATTCCACAATTACAAATATCTCCCAAAATGTGGGTCGTATGAACTTGCTGTTTTCACTAGTCTGCTCCTTGACCAAAAACACATAAGTATTCCAAACTACAGCAGTCAACTTTTTATGGATTTTGTGAGAATCTCCAGACACACACACACACACACACACACACACACAAATAAGTCGCATGTTTTTGTTTTTTTTTTTTGTTTTTTTTTTAATACAAATTGCCAACTCTTTCTCAGGTTTAAGGAAAGACAGAAGGGACTGGTTTGACACAAAATGTCTGATGATGGGGAAAAGCCTCTTAATGCCTTACCTGAAGCGTATCATCCCTGGTCACTGCAGGTGTGTGTTACTTTTTTGTTTGTTTTTTTTTGTGCAAAACTGTCATTTAAACAAACTTTATGCACACAAATTTCTTTCTAGAGTTTGTGTGAATTCCTGGATACACACACACACACACAGAGGCTGCTTGGCTTTTATGATATACATGGTACCCATAAGGCTTCATTGAAAACATCTGCTCAAACAGGCGATTACATAAACGTGTGGAAAAATGTATTCTTTACCTGAAACATCATGTTATTCTGAGCAGCAGCAGCAGTATTATCATAGTGACTGAACTTGTTTTGAGATTTTTCAAATCTGTTTAACCACAATTGTTAGCATTTCTTTTCTGTCTAGAATGTCTGATGTTGGTTTTTAATAATTGATCAAAAACAGAACACAGTAAAGATGATACACACCATAATATTCCCTCTTGTTGACTGGTCTTATAACCCTCTCTCGTCTTTTTCTCTCTTTTATTTGTTGCATGTGTGCACAGTTTAACAAGAATTAAATGAAGCAGGATTTTGAAGAAGGAAAAAGCATAAGTTCTGGAATGATATGTCCGCCATTGTAGCATCATTAGCACATCTCAAATACAACAACCTAGCTACCGATTGTGTCTGTGTTTATGCATCAAAACACCGTATCCCGATGTCAGTGTCCCAGATGTAACCTTATCCTGGAAGCAAGAAACCTGGATACTCGAACCCGAGTACTGCGACGGTAACCAGGATACTGTTACCTGTGTACACTGCAAAAACAGGCCTACTAGAAAGAAGCAAAATGTTCTTGAATTCGATCAAATTATCTTGTGTCAAGCAAAAAAATCTGCCAATGGGGTAAGATTTTTTTTACTTGACAAGAATTCTTAAAATAAGCATGAAGTTCTTGCGTCTGAAAGATTAATTTTCTTTTTGGACAAAAAATAAGACTTATTTCCTAGATACAAGTTGTTGTTTTTTTTTTTTACTTTTTTTACTTTCTTGAAATTTTTTTTTGTAGTGTACACCTTATTCCTGTTACTGACTGTTGAGTTTTACTGCACAGATGCAAAATAAGGTAAAAGAAACACAATCATGGTGATGAAAGTATCTGTCATGTTTCTGCTACTACCCTGCTTTTAAACAATACTGTCAATGTCCCAGATAAGAACAAGGACTGAGCCGTGTTTGTAGGCAAAGACATTCAACACAATTAATCATCCAGTAAGTGTGTGTTTTAAACTGATGTTGACTTTATTGTATTTATTTCCAACCCTGCATGGGGTTCAGGTACTACTCTATCGTCTCAGAAGGAATCTGAAAACTGTAGGTGTCCCACAAGGGTCCGTTTTAGGTCCTCCATTAATGAAGAGGACCATGAATATATTACCATCACCATAGTAACCCTTTATCAGGCATGTGACTCTTTTTGGTCATTTCCACATACATGACCAGACAGTGACGGCAACAATTATAAATTACATGTTCCTTTTCCCTTAAATGTGTTTTTCTTGTATTGTTATATTTACTTCTTGGATTTTGTTTGTCTTTTTTTTTTTTACCATTTATGGGCAAGGAACCAAATATCGTTACTTCATTGACCTTGAATTTCTACATAACAATGAATTAAAAAATAACAATAATAATGTCAAAAACATGATGAAGTGTTGTAATGTCCTCCAAGAACACACTAAACATTCCCACCCACACTCTGAGGTCATCTTCATCCCACCTGACCGCTTGACCACCATGGGGTCCAGAGCTTTCAGCCGCTCAGCCCCCTGCCTCTGGAATGCCCTCCCGGAAAACATAAAAAATTCAGACTGTTACCACCTTCAAATCCCATCTTAAGACTTATTTTATTCAGACAGGCTTACTCTATTCCATAATTTCACTTTGATCTGCTGCCATTGTTTTTCATAAGAAAATGACCAACTGAAATAACAAAATAGTCCTCGTTGACAAGTAATACCCATAAATATCCTTTTTTTTTTAACACAGGAATGCAAGATAATAACTGGAATTGTGCAACTTCATCAAAAACAGTCATTTGCTGCTGCATTTCCCTTTGCATTTATGGAAAACATTAAACTGGAAAATGTATGGATAGTAACAATAGTT
>JAQQZY010061229.1:0-10107 GCA_030068375.1 Ostorhinchus rueppellii | reverse complement strand
TAATAATAATAATAATAATAATAATAATAATAATAATAATAATAATAATAAAATCTAGTTTGAATTATTTTTTGTTTGTTTTCAGTATACCATTTGGTTGTTAAAAATCTAATAAATCAGTTCTTGAAATAAAATCTGCAGTGAATTGTCATTTGTTTATGCTGCCACGACTCCCCGGCGTGCCTGCCCACGCTGCAGAAAAAAATCCTAGAGGAAACACAGATATTTTTCTATTTATGGCCCTAAAGCACACATGGCGTTTTGATGGTCTTGCAGAAGTCCAACCAGAACAGGAGGTCCATAGCACTTCTTGGACTTCCATTCATCTTGAAGGATGATCCCTCAAACTTCCTCAAGTTCTCTGAGGTGTGTTTAAAACTCAGCCAGTATTGATGTAATGTGTGACATACCTGATACCTAAAAGTTAAAGGATTAACCTTCAACAGCCCCCACTAGATTGCATGGAGATCTGCAAAGTTCCCTCCCTGTGACTGTGTTTTGGTTATTGGTTGAGGATTATCCTCAACCCACCCCTGCAGCCCAAAAACTGCAACAAAACACATTCAGAGGGAGGAGCTCTGCAGAATGACACCATCACCAAATGGGATGAATGCTGGTACACATTGTATGTTCTTCTATACTTCAGACCACTGATGCCGTGGAGCTACCAGCAGTGATAAAAGGAGTGAATGTTGGCCTATTGATCATCACAGAGCAAAATGTGGAGATGAGAGTGTCACATCTGGGAACAGACATTGATTCATGTTTCATGTTTGTCCTGTCACTTCCTGTTTTATTTTGGTATCCCTCCTCATGTGTCATGTCTGTCGTTTTTACTTCCGGTTTCTCGTAATTTCGTTCACCTGTCTTCCCAGCTGTTTTGTGTTAATCATTAGTGTCTCCCCTCCCTTTTGTGTGTGTATTTAAACCCTGTTTTGTCTGAAAATTAGTGCCAGTTTGTCTTGTTCTTCTCTTGAGAGTTCATTACTTACCCACGATCCTTGTTTCCTGATTGATTCCTGTGTGCCGAACCTTTTTGCCTCTGAACTCTGAACCCTGATCCGCCTGTGCTCCATTGACCTGCTGCCTGTGTACTTGGACTCTGCTTTTGTGATCTGCCTGCTTATCTGGATTCAGACCTCTGCTCTACAATACGGTACCTCTTATGCCTGCTCCTTTTTGCACCTCCGCCACCTCTGACTGCCTATTACTGACCTCTCCTTCTGTCCACCATAGAGATTGCCCTAACCTTCGGTACAATTCCCTCCTGTCATTCCTGGTTTTGACCCTTGGCCTGGCCCAGACCACCGTTTTGGATTCCCCCTGTCTGATCGATGAAGCTGTGTATGTTTGCACATTTAATTGTAATAATAAACTGTTATTCTTTAACTCTACTCCATCTGTGGTATTCCGCTTCTTGGGTTCCGGTTCTAAGTTCGGACATTACAGTACGAACTAGCCAACAATGGACTCAGCAGAGATGGATAGACTTAAAGGAATATGCCACCCCCAGGCCAAATTCAGTGTCTCCCCACAGCCCCCAGACCTAAAGTGTGTGGAAGAATTTTCCTGGTGACCCAGCCAATGTCCGAATCTATGAGCAAGACAAGCCCTTTGCGCTATGAATTGCGCCGTCATTCATCATCGAAGTAAATGCACAGTATGCGGAAAGTAATTGGGGGACAACATTAAGTACATTAATTCACTTTGGCCGAATTCCCTTCATTGGCGACGTAAGGATGCAGGTACTACGTGTCACCAACCTGTGGTCAGTTCTCATAGATTCGGACATTGGCTGGGTCCCCAGGAAAATGCTTCCACACACTTATTTAGGTCTGGGGGCTGTGGGAAGACACTGAATTTGGCCTGGGGGTGGCGTATTCCTTTAAGGAAGCAGTTACTAAACAAGGTATTTACCTAGGCAAATATCAGCAGATGCTTCAGACTTTGTTGGACAGTGTAACTAAGATTTCATCTCATTTGGATGATATGACAGCACCCCCTGGAGCAAGCGCCTCAGCAGAGGCTTCTGTCCTCCCAGTATCTCTCCCTAACCCGGTTAAGGAGCCACACATGCCTGCACCATCTAAGAGCTCCGGAGATCCCGAGACCTGCCGTAATTTTTTCATGCAGGTTAACCTAGTGTTCAAAGCCCAGCCATCTCGTTTTCTCTGAAACTTCTAAGATAGCCTATTTGGCCAATTTATTAAGCAGACCTCTGCTGAGTTACTTTAACACCCTTTATGAACAGGAGAACCCTGCTGTGTTTACATTTGAAGCACTAGAGACTGAACTCAAAAGGGTTTATGATCATCCTGTCCGTTGTCAACAAGCAGGTCTCCTGCTAATGAGAATCCAGCAGGGTGAGGGATCTGTTAGACGATATTTGAGCTCATTCAAATCCCTTGCTGTTGATTCCGGCTGGAATGATGCTGTCCTGATTCCTGCTTTACTTAATGGTTTAAATTCATCTATTGGTTGAGAGATGAGATTAGGTCAGGGATGCACTACACTGGATGATATCAAGAATGCTATTTTGATTGAGGATCAGCAGAGGTTCTGGCGGTTTTCTCATTCAGCGAACCTGGTACCTGAATGTGAGACTTTAAGCTCCAATGTTCCTGCCCCTGTTTCTCCTCAAATTCCTGTGGTTGTTCCCTCTCAGCCCACTGATGAACCCATGCAAACTGGATGAACCAAACTTACACCAGAGGAGCGTAGTCGTCAAATATTTGAAAAGAGATGTCTTTATTGAGGAAAGACAGGACACTTTATTGCAAAGTGTCATTTAAAATCCAAGGCTCAACAGTGAGGCAGAGGGCACTGTTGAGCCGGACTTTGACCTTTTTTAACTCCTCTCGCAACCAGCCCATTGTTACCCTCCAGTCCACTGCTGGGACTAAGTCCCTTCCTGCTTTCATTGATTCTGGTTCCGACGCCAATTTTTTGGACAGAGATGAAGCAATAAAGATGGGACTTCAACTCATTAAGATCTCTCGACCCTTGGAAGCATGTGCATGAGATGGCAGAATCATCTGTAAGGTAACAGATCGCACACAACCAGTCTCTGATTTTCTCTGAGATTCTTATCTCAGAAAACTTATTCTATGAGAGAATAAGTTTTCATGTTTTTGATGCTCCCTCTCATTCTCTCATTTTAGGACTTCCGTGGTTGCTTCAACACAACCCACAGTTAAACTGGCGATCAGGTGAGGTTTTAGGCTTGGGGACAGATTGCAAGACCCATTTTTCTTTTCCATTATGTGAAAAGAAAAACCCTGATTTAACTGTTGCTGCTGTTGAAACCCTGAATTCTCCAAACACAGACTCTGATTTTCCGTCCTTTGATAAAGTTCCCACTTGTTACCATGAATTGAAACAAGCATTTAGCAAATCTCGAGCAACTTCATTACCACCACACAGACCATACAACTGTGCAATAGATTTACGCCTAGGCACAAGCCCCCCTAAAGGTCACCTCTATTCCCTAACGAATCCAGCGATTGGAGAAGTACGTGAATGAGTCCCTGGCATCAGGTCTAATCCAGCCCTCATCTTCACCAGCAGGGGCAGGGTTTTTTTTTTTTGTTGATAAGGATAAATCCCTGCACTCTTGCATCGACTACAGAGGTCTAAATGAGAACGATCAAGAATAGGTATCCCCTTCCCTTAATGTCCTCGGCGTTCGAATTACTGGATGGTGCAAAGTCTTTTGTTTTTTTTTTTTACTAAACTGGATTCACGCAACGCATACCACCTGGTTCGTATTAGGGAAGGGGATGAGTGGAAGACCACCTTTAATACTCCAAGCGGACATTATGAGTATCTGGTCATGCCTTTTGGGTTAACCAATGCCCCTGCAGTGTTTCAGGCATTGGTTAATGATGTTCTTAGAGAGATGCTCAATGTCTTCGTTTTTGTATATTTGGATGACATTCTGATTTTTTTTTTTTTTTTTTTTTTTTTTTTCCCCCAGACCTAGAAAGTCACAGGAAACCGTCCGACTGGTTCTTTATCGACTGCTCCAAAATGAACTTTACGTTCATTTCATTTTCTATACCCGCTTTACCCTCACTAGTCATGGGGGTCACATGGAGCCTATCCCAGCTACTTAAGGGCGAAGGCGGGGTACACCCTGGACAAGTCGCCGCCAGTTTATCACAGGGCTGACATATAGAGACAAACAATCACACTCACATTCACACCTATGGGCAATTTAGATTAACCTGTCAATACATGTCTTTGGATTGTGGGAGGAAACCGGAGTACCCGGAGAAAACCCACGCAGACACAAGGAGAACATGCAAACTCCACACAGAAAGGTCCCGCTCGGGAATCAAACCCAGGACCTTCTTGCTGTGAGGCAGGAGTGCTAACCACTGCACCACTGTGTCACCCCTGAACTTTACGTTAAAGCAGAAAAATGTGAGTTTCACCAGTCCACTGTTTCTTTTCTGGGGTTCATTGTATCTGAAGGAAGGGTTCAGATGGACCCAGAGAAGGTCAAGGGGGTCAAGGAATGGAAGGAACCAGAGACAAGAAAGGAGGTGCAGAGGTTTCTGGGCTTTGCTAATTTCTACAGAAAGTTCATTCGCAACTTCAGCAGTCGCCACCCCTTTACATGTTCTCCACAAAGCAGAAATTCTGTTGGACTCCTGAAGCTGATCGGACCTTCTCTAAGCTTAAAAGTGTATTCACCTCCGCTCCAGTTTTGATTATTCCTGATCAGTCACAGCAATTTATCATGGAGGTGGAAGCGTCAGATGTGTGAGTTGGGGTTGTGATCTCACAACGCTTAATGTCTGATAACAAGATTCACCCCTGTGCTTTTCTCTCCAGGAAACTTTCACAGGTGGAGCGTAACTATGACATTGGCAACAGAACTGCTCGCTATAAAGGTTGCATTAGAAGAATGGCGACGCTGGCTGGAGGGGACTGAGGTGCCGTTTTTTGTGTGGACGGATCACAAAAATCTGGAGTCCTTGCGTACTGCGAAGAGACTCAATTTGAGACAGGCAAGACAGGCACTGTTTTTTAACAGATTTAATTTTGTTTTGTCTTGTAGACCAGGATCCAAAAACAGTCAACCTGATGCACTGTCTGGAGTGTTTTCTGTGGATGCCAACTCTGTGGACCCTGAACTAATTCTTCCCAAATCATGTGTTGTTGGTGCCCTCTCCTGGAAGATCGAGGATGTGGTAAAAAGGGAGCTCCGCCGGTGTGAGGTACCTGCTAATGTTCTGGTTGATAAACTGCTTGTTCCTGTGTCCACTAGGGCAAAGACCGCCGTGACTTCCTGTCATCCAGGGGTAAATCGCACTAAACATCTGATTGAAACAACGTTTTTGGTGGCCTTCTTTAGCAAAGGATGTTTCCGAATATGTGTCCGCCTGTCCTGTGTGCACTCAGGCTAAGTCATGTCACAGCCCTGCTGCCAGTCTGCTGCATCCTCTTCGTACCCCTCACAGACCGTGGTTGGACATCTCTCTAGATTTTGTGTCTGGATTGCCTCCATCAGATGGTAATGCTGTTGTATTAACAATTGTGGACCGATTTTCTAAAATGTTTCATTTTGTTCCACTCTCTAAGCTTCCATCTGAAATAGAGACGGCTCAAGCTGTCCTACAGAATGTGGTGCGTATTCATGGGTTTCCAACGGACATTGTCTCTGACCAGGGACCACAGTGTATTTCGGGATTTTGGAGGGAATTCTCTTTGTTAATAGGCTCCTCGGTTAGTCTCTCATCTGGCTATCATCCACAATCAAATGGTCAGATGGAGAGACTAAATCAGGAGCTTGAGTCCACCCTGAGATGTTTGGTCTCCAAGAATCCGTCTTCTTGGAGCCAGCACCTGTTGTGGGTGGAATTCACCCATAATGCATTGCCCTGTTCTTCATCTGGTTTCTCCCGTTTTCACATTGTTAGTGGTTGCCAACCTACCCTGTTTCCGGCATTGGAGAGGCGGAGCGCTGTCCCTTCAGCACTGGCTTGTATCAGACTATGCAAAAGAATGTGGTTGTGGGCTCGTCAGAATCTCCTTCGTCATACTGAAACATATAAGAGAAATGCAGACTGACACAGATCTGCGGCTCCTGTTTATCGCCAAGGACGACGAGTGTGGCTGTCTACACGGACCTTGCCGCTTAGAGTAGAGAGTCGCAAGCTGGCGCCCAGGTTTGTGGGACCTTTTCCCGTGTCTAAGATTATTAATCCTGTATCGGTTCGGTTGAAACTCCCCAGAACTATGAGAATACATCCTACGTTCCACATAAGCCAAGTCAAATCGGCCAAGGACAGTCCGCTGGTGCCTGCTAGGCCTCCGCCTCCTCCTCCCCGTTTGGTTGATGGCGCGCCTGCATACACAGTAAATAAACTACTACTTTACTGCCTCTACATTGATTAGCCAAAGGAACTGAAATATATCGTCGGTCATTCAGAAGGTAATCATGGACATTGGGGGAAACATCTGCTCTGCTCAGATTCACGGACTGCGCAACAAATTTCTTCAGCGCACAGTGTTGATATGTTCTTCGCAGCAAAGCAGCTGTCATGTAATTTCTGTTCAGCAGTTGTTCATACAGTACATACCTGTTTCTGGTATATTTTCAAGGAATTCACATTTGTGAACTGTTTCAACTATCCTGTTTACACATAGAAAGAGGGTGTTCTGCACAACAAAATAGTAATGTTATACCTATTCCTGCATTAGTTAAGCCAGACCTGTTTCCGGCACATTTGCAAGGAGATAGAAGGAAAATGAAGACCATTGCTTTTCTTTTATTCGTGTGTTTGAAATGGCAGCCAATTGTTCGCACTGCTTGTGATGATGCCAGTTTGCGCACACACATAAACACACACATACATACATACATCACAAATATCACCACACGCTGACACATGGTAAGAAACACACACAGACTGTCATATTGTATTAATGTTTTCAAAGGATGTTTTGAAATAATTGCTATATAATAAGTTTGACTTGAATTTAAAGGTCTGTTCGGCAGCCTCTTGTTTTCAAAGTAGTTGATTTGAGATGGCATTCCACATTGTTTTGATTTGTGTTAGATTCAAATCCTGACTGCTGTGTTTTCTCTTTTTTTTTTTTTTTTTTTTTTTTTTTAAACCTGGCTTTCTGCACAGTTTACGAAGATTGCTCGCAGCTCGCGAACAAAATAGACCAGATGCTGAAACGGTCGCTCCACAGCGCTCAGCTTCGCAGCTCTTCGCGGTGCGACGCAGCTAGTGTGAACCTCGACATCGGTTAACATGAGCGCTGATTAGAAGCGCTCATGCTTCGCGGCACTTACGCATCCAGTGTGAACCCGGCCTTATTCTGTAAAGCCCTGTGAGGCAACCTTGTTGTGATATAGGGCTCTACAAAAAAAAATGAATTGAATTGTAGTTTAGAAGATTGGAGTTGTCTTAACTGGGTTTCTTACTTTAGCAATAATGGCATTCACCCTCAAAACGGTGATGCCACACCATGTTTTGCATTTTTATATAGTATTGAAGGTTTCTGGTCATATTTAAAGGTGAAGTGAGTCTAGTAAGCCCCCAATGAAGGCCCAGGTTCCAAATGCATGGTCAGACACAGTTATGCTCATAAGTTTACACTGTATACGCTGACAGAATGTGCATGGGATGGTCTTCATTGTTCCAACATGACAATGATCAAAAGACGAGGTCAAGTCAACCTGTCGTGAGCTACAGCAGAAAAAAGTGAAGGTGAAGGAGTGGCCAGATCAATCTCATGACCTCAATATCATTGAGCCACTTTGCAGAGATCTCAAGCATGCAGTTGTTGTAAGAAAACCCAAAATCTTAAAGGAACTGAAGGCATTTTGCCAAGAAGAATGGGCAGCCTTGCCATCTGAGAAAATAAAGCCTCATCCACAACTGCCACAAAAGACTTCAAGCTGTCATTGACGTTAAAGGGGCCAGTAGAGAGTACTAAGAATTACAGTATGTAAATTTTTTTGATGAAGGTCATTCAAACAGTTTCTATTAGTATGATTTAAAAAGAGCAAACACATTTGTTTGATAATAAATGGCTTCACCCAAACACTAGCCATGAGTGAAAGAAAATTTTTTTGAATTATCTTTCATATCCTCTGAAAATGGTCAGAGAGACTTCCAGGTGATACAAGCCAAGATGGCAGCATAAATTTGTAGCTCCCGATCAAAACTCGGCAAAATTCCCTGAATTTAATACCAAAAAAAGAATCTATCGGTCTTAAACAGAAATGCCAAGGAGAGGAAGACCTAGAGGAACAAAAAATTGCAAAAGCCTGGCAGAACATCTCGAATTGATGAAGGAAAGCAAAGGAGACATATCTGATACAGATGCAGGTGACGACAGGCAGCACATGGACATGGAAATGGAAGCAAAGGACATAAGAGCTGGTCTGAGGAAATTCAAAACTGAGCTAAAAATGGAGATAATGACATTCAAAGAAGAAATTAAAAAGAATTGAGAGAGGAACTCGAGAACTTTAAGAAAAATGTAGACCAGAAGTTCACAATGGTAGCAGAGGAGCAAGCCTCACAAGCCACCAGACTGGAGGGAGCCGAACAGAGAGTAGCTGACATCAACAGGTGGAACATGGAGATAAAAGGTGCCCTGCTTCAGGTATTAAAACAGCACAAGATACTGCAGGACAGATTAGCAGACCAGGAAGGGATAAATCAGCAGAACAATAGCTGTATGTTTGGCCTTAAAGAATGGGCAGAGGGAAACTCGGCCTCACAATTCATTGAGCAACTTTTGAACAGTGAGCTCTCCTTACCAGCCGACAGACCTGCAAATACAGTGGGCACGCCGAGCTTTAACTCAAAAACTGGACTCTAATAAACCCCTGAGATCCTTGGTGGTGAATTTTTTACAGTACACTACAAAAGAGAAGATATCGAGGGAAGTGTGGAAAAAGAAAATCTAATACCAGAACTGCCCGCTGTATTTTGACCATGACTATGCCTAGAGCTGGCCCAAGCCTCCACTGGGCCCGAAACAAAATTGGATTTTGGGGTCCTTGATTTTGTTTTTTCATTTTATTTGCATTATTTTCTCCTCTTCCTGTTACCTCTGTCTTTTTTTCAGTCCCAGAAGGGTACGTCCTTCTTTGTGACATTGTTTGGATTGGAAGTACTCATGAGTTGGATGCGTAGTGCACACTACACAGCAGGAGGCACATATTACGGTGCAGCGGAGTTCTCACATTTAAAGAGAGGCAGTAAGAATCACTAGGCCTACATCAACAGTATGCACCATATAAAATTGTGTTTCTGTGCAATAGTATAATTTTGATCATATATAAATTGTCACTTATGCATGTAAAAAATAAGTAATTTTTTTTTTCCTGATTGTGGTTGGGGGGCCCCCTAGTGGCTGCAGGGCCCTAAGCAGGTGCTTAGTTCGCTTATGCCTTGAGCTGTTTCTGACTACACCACAGAGATACATCAGGGGGGGAAAAAAAAAGAGTATGTCCCGATTTTAAAAAAGTGCTAGAAGAGAGAGGAATTTGTTTTCCAACACCCCTGGCAAAAATCAGAATCCACTTGGAAAATGGCCCACGGACATATGACAGGAAGGAGCAAAAGAGTTGACCAGGAGAGGCTTACAGGTGGAGATACCACGGAGAACCGCAGACCGGACCGGGATGGAGGAGCAGCTCCAGAGGACAATGCCATGGCAGCGAACCTGACACTCAGAGGACAGAGCAGAAAGAGCTAAACAAAGGCTACAGGAATTTCAAAGATGATAAAGGACATACTAGGTAAGTGAGTGCATTAAAACATAGTAGGACTGAATATAAACAATTTAGTATACCATAAACTGCACTCACTAGAATAACTCCAACAACAGAAGGTCAGAAGGCAACTAGAAAAGAACTGAGTGCAGACCTCCGCCAAGATAGTGTTTGTATTTTTTTTTTTTTTAAGGTAGTGTTTGTACTTTTTTTTGTTTTAAGGTAGTGTTTGTACTTTTTTTAAAGGTAGTGTTAGTACTTTCCTCCACTAGATGGCGTTGAATGACCTCATGCAAATCTGTGCCACCATGCCCTATCTCACAATGATAAAGAATCCTTTAAAAAGTTCCTGGATC
>JAQQZY010061202.1:0-10108 GCA_030068375.1 Ostorhinchus rueppellii | reverse complement strand
CACACACACACACACACACACACACACACACACACACACACACACACACACACACACACACACACACTCACACTCATAGAGCCCAAGTGAATGAAGTGACTTCCTATAAAAGCCATCATTTCACCTTCAAATTGGTTGTACTTCTGTTCAGGAACTCCAGCGATGCAACAATGACCTACGAAAGGCCAAGCTTGAGGTGGAGAAGCAGAGGACAGAGTATGACAAGAAGGTCATGGAGGTCATCTCAATTAAGAAAGGTCACCAGGACCAGGAAGCAGAACTGAAGTATGAGATCAATAGGTTAAAAGACCAGTTACAAAGGGCCAAAGAGGACTTTGCCAAGGCACAGGAGAAAAGCAAACGGGTTAGTTTAATCCATAAATTTAATTGAACCGTTTGAGACGTGCCAGGCAAATAAGTGAAATTACACCAAATTTTTAATGGATGATGTTGCGTTGCTATTTTTCTTTAATTAATTTATTAAATTCATCCATATGACTTTCCTCTGTATCTCTTTTTTTTTTCCTTTTTCTTTTCAGCTTCCAGATCCATCCACTGTTTCAGAGCTGGAGCAGAAGCTTGGTGAGGCACAAACTGAAGCCAGTCAACTCAAAGATAAACTTACCCTGGCTGAGGAGGAACTGGAGGCCTGTAAGACCCGTCTACACAGGTCTCAGTTGGACCTTAAGACTTTTGAGGATACACAGCAGGAGCAGAAGGAGGCCAACATACGACTGAAAGAAAAACTTTCACGTTTAGAGGTAAAATCATATTCTTATGTACATGGCTTGTAACGCTTTGGACTGTTTTCAGTTCAGTGTGGTGGATATCCTCAAAGGAGCAGATGTGTTTAAGCAGAAATGAGCAACTGTTGTGATTCCTTCAGGCTCAGCTGCTGACTAATGCTACAGAGAGCTCAGAAGCAGAGCTTGCCCTTCACGCCGAGGTGAGAGGGTTGAGATCTGAGATTGATGAAGCTCGGAGAAAAGCCTCCAGACTGAGCCAAGAGAACAGTGAGCTCAGCCTGCGACTCCAAGACACAGAGAAAGACAGGGAGATGCTCAAACACACCATAAACCAGCTAGAGGACACGAACCAACAGCAGGAACGAACCCTGGAGAAACTCACCAAAGAGGTGAGACGGGGAATGTGTTTTCATACCTTTGCAAATGATAAAACCCTGGAGCATCAGTTCTGCGAATTAGAGTGTAATGCCAAAATAAAATTTCGCTCTGTTTACTGTTGTCTTCCCTCTCTCTGTCAGCGTGAGTCTCTGACCGTGTCCTTAAGAGAGGAGTTGCGGACTCTTAAGGTTCAGCTGGAAGAGCAAAAAGAGAGGGCACGCAAGGAAATGCAAGAGGTGCAACGTCACGGAAGCGATGCTCAGACGGAACTGGATAGAAGCCAAACAAATCTAAGGCGACTGGAGGAGGAGGTGCATGTTTGTATTTTAATGTTTGTGTGCATGTTTGCTCTCGGATTTGGCCTGGTTGTTGTTTTTATTATGAAAATGATGTCTGATCTGAATGCTTCCAGTAGTTTAGAGATGGATGATTCATGGATGACTGATCACACTGTGTATAAGTGCACACATTTTTCTTCTTTTATGATGTTAATTCAGTGTGGCATTATTGTTTCTCTCATTATGTCTCTAAATAGATATCGCGGCAGAAGAAGGAGCTTCTGCTGGTATGTGAGGAAAGAGACAACCACCAGCTGGATAAAGAGCTTCTGACAAACAGACTGCGCCATCTGGAGGGGGAGTTAGAATCCAGCAAAAACAGCCAGAATGAGAAAAGCAGAGAAATTCGCATCCTGGAGGTAAGATATCGGCTCATCTCCTGATTTAGAAGAACAAGCCTTTGCTGTGGGGCGCTCAGTTGTCTATTTTAGCTCTTCTTTTGGAGGCAAATAGACTTGTAACATTTTACCCAGTGTATGATAGGAGCATCCCTTCATATATTTCTGCACATTTACTTCTGTCAAGTCAGATTAGGGTAATGGAGGATCATTTAGGTATGAGTAATGAACACTTGACACACCATTATTTATCAGAGGTTGTCAAAAGAATTCTGGCTGTATTTATATTAATATTTTTAGGATCTTTTATTTACTTAATTGTAATTTTTTAGAACAGAATCTAAGCTTTATTGTTACTGTTACAGGAATGATGAAAATCAGTTTAGCAGGTCTGTTTAGCAGCAGATTCTTAAAGTACAAAACGAAAGACTGTGTATGTATAAAACCATCACATAAAAATGATACTGAAAATATACACTGAAATGACAATATGCAAAGAATACAAAAATATACACAAGGCCAAGTCCATACCACAGATAGATGAAATTTATACAATATATGAAGTGTGCTGATGGATGGTGAGTAGAAGCTGTACTTGATTCTGTTTTGTTTTAGTCCTGAGTGGACATAGTCTTACCGGAGCTATGGCTGTAATAAAATGGACATTTAACCTTTTTATCAGGATAAACTGAAGCGTCTAGAGCTGGAGTTAGAGGAGGAGAAAAGCAGTGCGGAGATGCTGACAGACAGAATGGGCAGGAGCAGAGACCAGATCGATCAGCTTCGCTCTGAGCTCATGCAGGAGAGATCATCCAAACAGGACCTGGAGCTGGACAAGAACGCCATGGAGAGACATGTACATCTGTTATTATATCTGACCAATTCCACAGTCCGATTGTTTGCACTTTCAATATAATACATCAAAGCGGAACTAAGAATACCTGTGTTGACTTTACTCCAGAGTGTAGTTTGACCTTTGTTGACCTCTTATCTTCAGCTGAAGGAGCTGAGGAGTCGTGTGGCGGACATGGAGGGCCAGTCTCGGTCCTCAGTAGGAGTGTCCCAGCTGGAGAGCAAGATACAGGAGCTGGAAGAACGCCTTCGGAGCGAGGAGAGGTAGATCTGCATTCTGACTAGGATTTGTTAACAGGGGGAAAGGAACACTGACCTTTGGAAGCATGCCGTGAGCTAGGAGATGTTCAGGACCTAATGAAAATGGCTACTGAAAGGAAGAGTATTAGCATGATTGGATGATTAGATTCTAACCTTTGACCTCACAGTTTGCATTGGATTAGGATTCATTTGTCAGTGATTGAAATGGATGACAACTCTAAATGTATCACATCTTTTATTTTTTGTAAAACTATAAATGGTGGTATATAATCAGTTGGTAAATCTAAACTGTCTCTTATTTAGAAAGTGCTCTTCAAAATCACAAATCACACACATCAAATGTCTGTATAATTAGCATGATATAGTTTCTAATATATTTTTTCTACATGTAAAGAGAGAAGAACTCTGTGCTGGCGTCTCAGCGTCGTCTGGAGAGAAAACTTAAAGAATTCAACATGACGCTGGATGAGGAGAGACAACATCACTCTGAACAGAGAGACCAGGTATACACACTTTTTATACACTGTATATCTGTATTTTTCAAGTGCATTTTGCAACCATTTTCCCATTGTCCTGGATCCCAGCTTGCTCTGAAAGTCAAGGCTCTGAAGAGGCAGGTCGACGAAAGCGAGACAGAACTGGAAAGGATGGATGGACTGAGGAGAAAAGCTCAGAGGGACATGGAGGAACAGATTGAACTCAAAGAGGCCTTGCAGACCAGAGTCGCAGCACTGGAAACTGAGCTCAAGTGAGTATTTCCATTTCTTTATCTCCTTTTCTATTTCCACCTAATGTGTTACTTACTCCACAAACCTCTAGTAATAATTATGCAAAACTCTTCCTGACATCCTGATTATCACAGCAGTGTGTGGATGAATACATAATATAGAGCCTCCTTCTCCCCCTCCTTATGTCACTGAATGAATAAACTGCATGTAAATGAAGCTAATGCTGATGAACCCAGATTTCCGCGACTGTTGCACACAATTACAGACACCTGCTAGAGATTCACACAGCGTCCCTAAGGTGCAGTATTTCAGAATGTCATGTGTAAAACATTTTACTGATCAACCATGTGTGAAAAGGTATTTCATTAAACTAAAAAGGCACATTGCTCATGCACCACAGGGGAAATTAAATACCAGGCATTCCTCCACTAGAGGCAACAAAATGCATGCTGTTCCTGTATGTTACCTGCAGAGGGAGCACCAAGCAGACACCTTTCAGATTGAACATTGCTGAAGCCTGCTTAAAAAAAAAAAAAAACAGACTTAAAATCCTTGACCTCATTGAAATTAGTGACTACCTGAGTTATGTTGTAAAAATAATGATTGGTGTGCGTTACAGGAGGAAGACCCAGGTGGCGATGCGGCCAGTTTTGGATTCGTCAGCCCTCAGCTCAGATGACGACGACAGCCTGTACGATCCCACTACCATCACCTCCATCCTCACCGAGAGCAACCTTCAGACCAGCTCCTGTTAAAACGGTACTTCACCCTCGCTGTAAGGGTGGGGAAAATGTAGCACTACAAAGGACAAAAGTGTCAGCTAGATGCTTGGTAACTTTAGATTAAAGGCATAATGCTATGCACTATAGAAAATAAAGAATGGGTACAAAGGGCTGTAATGTAAATGAGTGTAGAGGTTAGCAGGGGATGATTTTCCACACAAGACTGAATGGAAGGAAACACAACACCCTCTGGATTTCAGGGCAGTTTCCTCCAGTCTGCAATGTCCACAGATGTACACTGTACGTTTGGAAGCATTCCATTTCATGCACAGAATGCATGCTACTAAACAAAGGCACTACGGTATAAACACACTCCCTGCTGTACGAACTTAGATATTAGCTTGTAAGTATAAACGGAAGTGAAAACGTCAATGAAAATACCTCTTGCACTTTTGGTACAAATAATTGTTAAAATATTTCAGGGTTGAGAGTCTGGGTCTGGTACTCGGATTCCAGAGTCAGACTTTGACTGAATAATAATAATAATAATAATAAAAAAAAAAACAAAAACAAAACCTCCTATTATTTCTTTGTGTAGAGAGTTTACCTGCTGGACTCCAGTCTTTCTGTAGTGCTGCTGTCAACTTGGCAATAATCTGAATCCTAAAGAAACACTAATAAAACACTTGGACCACATGCTGACGTTTAATTGAATTTAAATATAGGAAATGTATAACTTTACTATGCTCACACTGTTCATTTGAGAGGTTATGTGCCTTTGTATTTTGATATGTGAATTTGTTTTCTGAAATATAGTACATTATTTGTGTGAAAAAAATAAATAAATAAAAAAAATACTGAAATCCTGTGAAATAGATTTGTCTTAAGCATTGGCACAAATTCTGTTTCAAACCTGGTAATTATATAAATGTGATGGAAACAAGTTGGAGTAAAGTTTTAGATCAGTTTAATGCTATATGTCTTATAATATCTCAACATTTCCTGCTAAAAGTTTGACTCTTTGGTTTATAACTGTCCTGAGCAGTGTCTGATGATCACAATTCACTCTTAGTATCAGCCAAAATAGCTGGATTTATTCGTAGAAGCTGCACAATTTCTATGCATTCAACTTTATGAACATTAAAATATATTCTGTCATTTAATTACAATGCCTTAAATTGTTGAAAGAAATTGTAATAGACTTGTTATTCATATTGAAGCGATTTTTGTAAGTGTTTGTATTTTACATTTGTAGATTATTTGGGGTTTTGTAAACAGTCTGAACAATCAGATAGTTAGACCTGTATTACATTGTTTTAATATTTTTTGTCTTTTCAATGAAGCTTCAAAAAGGTACCGTGAACTGTAAAAGGTGTTAAATGTGTTGTAACGGTGAAATTCACACTGTGACTGCTACACAGAATTTTCTATTGCATTTCAATTTAGCAATAATTAAATGATTAAGTGAACATTTTCTGTATTGTTGTTTTTGTCGCTGTTCTCTGTTTTAGATCATTCTCTTTGCATTTACATTTATGCATTTGGCAGACTCTTTTTATCCAAAGCGACTTAGTTATTACAGGGTATTGGTTACAACCTGGAGCAGTGTAGGGTTAGGTGCCTTGCTCAAGCCTACTGGTTAGGGTGGGATTTGAACCTGCAACTCTCCGATCTTAAGTCTCTAACCACTAGGCCACAGCTGCCCTCTTTGCTGTGCAGTTATTAGTTTGAGCGTTGTCATATTTTTGAATTTGTCATTATCTTTATACATTTGCTTTTAAAGAAGTCTGTTCTTCATATTTCCAGACTAGAAAAGCACTGGTAGAGCGCAGACCTCCGCCAAGGCAGTTCAGTGCCACCGTGCCCTATATCCCAATGATAAAGTAACCTTAAAAAAATTCCTGGATCCAGACGGTGATCCGGATCACCCCCAAAATTTAATAATTTCTTCCATATCCCATCTCCAACAGTTCCTTAAAACTTCATCCACATCTGTTCAGAACTTTTCAAGTTTTTTTTTTTTTTTTTTTAACACAAACAAACAAACAGATAAACAGACAAACACTGGAAAAACAACCTAATAATAAAGCAAAGGTTGATGGTAGAGATTACACCCCCCTCACATCAGTCCATGTGTAGGAGTTCAGTGTTTTTAAAAAAAAAAAAAAAAAAAAAAAAAAAGTGAACACATTATTTACCCAGATAAATATCTTAAGTATAGCTTGACACTGGTACAGAAGTACTTCGATAGGACTATACAAGCTACTCGTATCCGTCTGAAACAAAACACACACCCTGAACATGTTATTAAAGGGCAGATGTGTGTGCTCCAGATAACAGAGATGGCTCATGTTGTTGTTTTGGTCACAGGGCTTCTCTGGAAGTAGGTTTCATGTTTATTATTACTGGGAATGGAGATCTGTTATCACATGAACTGTTCAGCACCACCCAAAAGAACCAGTTCAACACAAAATGATTATTATAACCTTTTGTAGAAATAGATAACCGTACGTCCAGTTCAAAGCCTGGGTTCACACTGACAACACCTTTTGTCTTTTACAGGTGTTATTTTTTGTGGTGTAGTTAACTTTTATTGACCAACTCTTTTATGGTAACTTCCAAATGAATACTTCTCTACATTCAACCTTTCCTAACTGATTTACCAACAGTTTATCATAACATCCTCTGCATTTGGCATTTTCTTTTTTTTTTTTTTAAAGATTTGTTTTTATTAAGTGTACCTTACAAAAGGAACTTAAATAAATTATAAACTTGCAGATACACCACACGAGTGATTTTTGAACATCAAAAGAAAAATAAAAGTAATATAAATGGTCAAAACATTATTATTATTATTATTATTATTATTATAATAATAATAATAATAATAATAATAATAATAATAATAATAATAATAATAATAATAATAATAGATAAACTTTCTCCATCGCTCCCTTCTCCCTCGTATGGCTCTCTTTTCTTTATATACTTACACAGTCTATGTACATAGTTTATATTTACGCCCATCTGTAAACAGTCACGTGTGTGTGTGTGTATAAATCTACCTGCTACTTACAACAAATACATCAGTGAGAAAGTTAAACAAGATGAACCCCCAGAGGGATTAATTCAAAGACGGTCCAGGAAGGCTCACACCACCATGGTCAGCCAAGTCCAGAGAGGGCAGTGTATTCTGCATTTTCTACCAAAAACCTGGTATTTTCCAATAATAGATTTTCGTAAAAGCTCAGTGTAAATTCAACAATTTTATCAGAGCAAAGAAAAGTGGAGAAAAACAGACTTTTTCTGCAAGATACATCATTAAGTGAAAATAAAACTGTAAAGCCACCGTCATGTGTCAAACTACACTTATTTTATTGGCGATCATGTCTTGGATGAACTAAATCCTTCAAAAACCACAGTTACATAAACGTCTGTAGTGGAGAGCGTTATAGTTTACTGTTTTATTTCACTGATGTGGACATTAAAATCTGAAGCACATACACAGATGAACTTTTTTTCATCCCCAGGGGGAACTTCACTACGTGTTCAGCTCGGATTACAGGTGTTCACTCACTCGCTCAGGATCGTATCTCATGCACTGTATAGATGCTCCATTTTTTCCGGCGTTCTCTTTGATTGTCAGAATGTACGTCAACTTCTCCATAACAACAAGTTCCAACCACTGATCCTGCTTTGGAGTTTTTACACTTAAAGAATTTCTAGTGATAATTTCTACGACCATAATTTCCAATTCAAGAGCATATATGCTGTGTATGTGTGTGTGTGTGTGTGTGTGTGTGTGTGTGTGTGGGGGGGGGGGGGTGTCACTCTTCTACAGCTGTTTTATTGTATATTCATTGGTTTCAGTTCATTCCATTACTATAACTGTGCTGTTCTTCATAAACCTGATCTACACGAACATGTAAATCATTTGCTAATTATTACAGGACAGTAATTAACAGTTCTTTAACCAAAAGTGTTTTGCATATAATCTCCATGAAGTGAGTAATAACTAGTATTAGAGTATGTTCAAATGTGACAAAACATGAAATTAGCTCCATTAAAAATGTTTCTCTGTCATAACTTTCACACAGTTAATGGCTTTCTGATGATGGTTTTAAATACATATTTCTTTGCTTTGAAAATTATACATTTGGTGTCCAGCTGAGTGGACATTTTTGTAACTCCATGAAACATAGGTTCATTAAAAACATTTTAATTGAGGAATAAAAACACTCAGGACAAAAATCTCAACTAAGGTTCTCAAAATTCATGCATGAAAGGGTTAATTGTTTCCGTTTTATTTCTGGAGTTTTGACAAAATGAGTTGTCTCATATATTTGACATCATTTTGGAAAATTCTGTTTCCCATTTTGCTGTTAAAGTACTGACTTCCTCTTGTGTCGTGGTCATATTTAGTGTGACTCCTTTTACACTTAACATGTCTTTAATCCTTTTGCTCAGACAATATAACATTTTTGGATTCTCTTTCTGATGTTTCATTCAACACGTGCCAGATGTTTCTAACAGTTTTTTACTGATCCTTGTCATGGGGTCAAGGGTCACACTAAGGACTGACCGTAACCGTCTGAACCCATTTAGTTCTGTTTTTGTGTCTTTTAAGGCTGAGAGCATATTTCCTGTATTTTCTTGTATCTGAAGAAAAGAGACTGAGAAATAAATGTACATGTTCATTCCAGTGCTGCTCTAAAGGCTACTTAAATCTTCTGCACAGTGCTGTAGGTAAAAAGGTTTCTCTCAGTAGCAAAATTAGCATTGATTAGCTTAATCTTAGCTGCACCTGTGAAGCATCTTGGCTGAAGAGTCTGGTTTTGAACAGCTTTATATGTTAAGTCAGTGTTTCCCAACCACTGTGCAGTGGAAAATGATCACATTTCACCTGATTGGTTCTGTAAGCAGTAGTGTCATATAGATCCATACGACTGCACACACCAATACACTCTGTAACAACAGACTCCTGCTTCCCTTTGAAAAATAAAAGTGAACTGGCCCTGATGCGCTGCATTCTGTTGATAAAGCCCCCTCAGTAGTGATGCACAGATTAGCAGGCTACCCACAAACCCCAGGTATTGGGTTTGGACGGGAGGGATACGCCTCCCATACTATTTTACAACAGATCTCAATCTGGGGTGTCGGTCTGAGTGCACCCCTCTGAGCTTTCATGTTCCAAATGCCCCACAATAATGTCACTTGTGCACCCCCAAATGTCCCCACTGCAGCCCCCCCTCCACCCTCCAACAAAAGGAGAGACTCAGAGATGTTGAGGTAGAAGATCAGCTTTGTGTTCAGCTAAACAGGCCCAGGTTTCACACTAAGTAAGGTGAGACTAGATTTGTATTAGATTTCAATAAATATACTTTTTTTGATGTTTTTGTTTGGTACGCCACCAAACAAAAACATTAAAAAAAGTACATTAATTTGTGATTTTTTTCTAATGTCAAATATGTGCCGTGGTTCAAAAAAAGGTCGGGAAAACGGAGTTAAACCTTTTGGAACCATACAAATATATTTATTAAAACGCCTGGTCCTTTTTTTGTCTAATTATTTTGGTCCAGGACCAGAAAGCGAGCTGGCAACATCTCTGCAGACCCCACACGCCCTGGACACAAACGGTTTTAATCTCCTTCCCTCTGGACAACGTTACAGCCCTGCGTGTCAGAACATCCAGGCACAGGAACAGCTTCTTTCCACAGGCCATCACTCTGTTGAACACTTAACCCG
>JAQQZY010061096.1:0-10110 GCA_030068375.1 Ostorhinchus rueppellii | reverse complement strand
CATTCTTTGATATTACTGGATTGTCTGGACCCCAGTATGATTTTATTTATGTATTTATTTTTATTTTCTACCTCTGTTTTTTGCACTGTCGTACATACTCTGTATGTAATGCTGTCAAGGAACGGTTTGAGTTGTACTGTGTTGTTCTACGTTTAATAAAAATATAGTTAAAAAAAAAGATAAAATCAGCAGAAAAACACAGATTTTTACATGTAATTTGATGCACTGCTCAGTTTTTGTGCTTTTGTTTCAAGGTTCTGTGTGTAATATGTAGTAATATATAATGAAGCTGCAGATTACAACCAGTTGGACACTATGAATGGAAAAAAAAAAAGTAAAGGTGCACCAGTAAGAGGGACAACTTCTGCTTTGGGGGAAAAAAAAAAATCATGCAACAGTCCCGTCTTTGACAAAGAAGTGGATAAAGTGTAGATGCACAAAACAGTTTACATTAAACTGCTTTTTTCTGCCACTGTTACTTGGATTTCTTTTCCTTACAGTCTTTTTTCTGCAGGGTTAAGAGCTGGAATAGTAGAAATATCATGGGAATTAGAAAAACTATCTCCCAGCCAAGTCTAGGAATTTTACAAATAGGTCAGTTTCCAGGCGTATAAGCATGTTTTTTCCAGCCTTACTACATTAGATTAGAGGTTTTTCTTTGCCCCATTGTAGCGCGAACCAGCTTTAAGAACTGTGCGGTGGAATAAAACGTTGAGGTTATGGAAGGAAGGCTATGTAAAGCTTATTGAATTAAACATTACATAGTTGTATTAAGTTGCTGTCTGGCCTTATGTATCATGAGAATCCACACCAAGAGTCACAGAGGGAGAAGGAACTCAAGAGTTTGATGTTAAATAATATTTATTGCAGATAAAACACAGATCCACACTTTTCACTCACACCATCAGCTCCAGCAGGTTCAGAGCTGAAGATGTTTACAGTTTCATGTCGGGACGTGTCGGTCCTGTCAGTCTTCATTTTTCACACTCGCTCTTTCACACATACACTCGGAAACTGAGCTCATTCATTTATTTAACTGCTCGTACAGCAACTCAGTAATGAAGGAGCCTGAAAATGCGATAACCTTGGCTGAAAGCACTCCGTTGAACTGTGAAAATAGCTGATCCAGAAATGTACACGACTGTGAGAGTAGGGCTTCTTATGACGGTAAAACCTAACTCTGAAAAAATGAATTAAAAAAAAAAACTTTTAGCTGATAAAAAATAAAAAATGAATCACACAGCTTCAAAAGGTGCAACCTGACCAAAAAAAGCCTCTGAAAGTCACTTTGGGTTGTGTTCAAATTGCACTGAAGTCACTCTGAATAATGTGGACAGATGTAGTTTGGTTTATCAGTATGAACTTCAATACCCACAATCCTCTATATTTTACAGAAACATAGAAATCAAAGTAGGAGTCACTTAATTCCTCACAGGTTCTCAGGTTAGATCAGATTCATTTTCTGCATAGACAATATTTCACTTTCAAAGCTTAAGTCGAACGTAAAACTTTTCCTAAAATCTGAGCAACTGAAGCTAAAACTGAAATAAAAAAAACAACTCAAAGAACATTTGGATCATATTCAGCAAATGTAGCTTCTTCATTAATTCTTAAGTGTTTCAGATTTTCTACAGATAAGATCCTGGCTGTAATATAAGATATTCTGCTTCAATACCAGATTGAATTCAATGTGAAATCAGTGATGTATGATCAGTTTAGATGCTTCCACCAAAAGTAACTTCATAGAACAGTTTGTATAGAAACGTGTTGGTGCTTTGTGGATTATTCAGGGTAATAAAGGCTTTTAGTAATCAGCCTTTTTACCCTTTATCTCAGTCAGACAGTATAAATTCTGATAAATTAATTCCAGCTCCAACGTCTAAATCTTCATTATGAAGCTCTTTTGGTATTTCATTAAAAGATAAGGGTCTAAATGTTAAGTGTTACCAGCAGTTTAACAACAATTTATTCATATGTACTGTTTATTTGTGCAACTTCCTGAATCTGAATTGTGTACATTTCAAGGCTTCAACAGGTAAAAGTACGGTTGTGAATTAGGGTCAATTTAGGTTAAATCACAGGGTAATATTTTGTGGAAAAACTCGCACTAAAGGAGGAACATTCATGAGAAAAAAATGCAGACAAATTCACAGGGAAAAAAACCATTTGAATATTTTCTTGGATTAATTACAAAGCCATAAACATGCAAAACTGTTTTGTCCTACATGTTTATGGCTTCTTATGGTAAACTTACGGGAAAAAAAAAAAAAAAGTCAGATATTTAAGACATGTACAAAACAATTTGGACTTTGTATTTGAATATTCTGGGAATATGAAATCATACAGTTCTCACAAATTTCAAGAAGGATAAAAATGTAAATTTACAAGAAGAAAAAAGATATTCTCTCAAAAAAAAGTCTTTCAGTTTTGAGAAAAGGCCCAACACCTTACAAGAACACATCTGAATATTCTTTTTGATTGTAACAACATATTTCCTTGAAAAAAACTCAGGATGGAGGAACTCAGGAGGATTACAAAAAAAAAAAAAATCTTTTTCAGAGATCAAAGATGTGAGTTTGTAAGAAAAAAACTGATGTTCTAAAGTGGTGATGGGAAAAAACTCACATTTTGAAGAAATGTCAAAGACTGAAGACTCAAGTTGGAAATTGAGAAAAAAAAAAATTGAAAACATTTTTTAAAAAAGGAAGCACTGTTTATAATAAATTCAGGTACCAAATCTAAACAGTTTTCCCTCTAAGTACTATTAATGTCGTCATTCAGACATGTTTTATTTGACCTAAACTGACCCTGTTACGTCATTGTACAAAGCAACTCACCGGAGACAACAAAAACCTGAGGGACATTTGTTTTTTTCCTTAAAGTCCTTGTGAGACTCTTCAGATTTGTAAGAAACAGCGACAGTCGACTGAAGCATCTGAACTGATCCTTTAAAATGTTTAGTTTTCATTGGTAAAAACCTCGTCCTGACTTTGGTTCTTCATTTCTGCTGTAGACCCTGTTAAAGCACATGGTTCTATTTACTATCTCTGACTGTGGATCCACTGCAGAACCAGGACCCGTGGCTCTGATCTGGCCCAGGTTCCAGACACCTGGACTGAAATCGGGACCTCAGCTTTCCAGTCTGCATCGCCTCATCCGGTTAAAGCAACAGGAAAAGTCCCATTAAAGCTTATCGTCTCAGCAGGGCCCGACCACACACACGTACACACGCAAACTGACTGAATAAATGTCAAAACTCAAATCAAAAAATAAATACGAAGCACACAGTGCCAAAACTTAAAACGTTGCAACTCGCTTCTCCTCTTTAACTTTTGACTTCTCTGTTTTTTCCTGCACTTTTTTTTCCTCTCCGACATGATTACATTCTGAAACTTTCCCACACTTACTGAAAATTCCTAAACACACTTCCCTGTCTCGCCGCGATGTCCCTCTCACTTACTCGACCCTCTTGCATCTCGAATCGCAAAGCACGCGCATGCTACAGTACATATCAGTAGGTTCCAGATTCTTAGTTTAGCTAAGCATGATCAGATCAAAACACAAGTAAAACCACAGTGACAAGACAAACACTGAATCACAGCTATACATCAGTAGGTACCCGAGGGTCATTTGGTGTCCAGCATCGTGATTGGCCGATTGGCAGTGGAGTTTATATTTCCACTGGCTTATGACGATGAGCTGAGGATGAATTTAATCCTGACGGGGGCAGGTTCCTTTGGCCGTAATGATCCATCGCTCTGTCTGTGAAGAAAAGGGAAAAGACTTTGAACAACAAATTAAGACATTGTATTGATTGTAAAAAACAGTTACTTGACATTGGGTCATGATGAACCACAGCAAAGCTACATGGGAAAAAGCACTTCCAACCACTTTGTCTCACAGCCCAGGTAAAAAAAAAAAAAAAAAAAAAAAAAAAAAAAAAAAAACTCAAGGTGTTGCTTATTATGTGCCCCATGCGATTTAACCTGATAAACAAAGAAAATCAGTGGTCAATGGAGACAAGCATATTTGAATCCTTTCTGAATTGTGTCACCATTACTTACACATATGATGTTTGTCAATTTAAAAGATCATTTTATGAATCAAAAACATCTGTTTGTGGTAAAAAAATAGTGAAGTTTTGTGTTAAAACAGTTTAACAGACTGCATGTCCTGTTAAATGCCTCAGCACAGGGGTGTCAAACTCATTTTAGTTCAGTTCCACATTCAGCCTAATATGATATAAAGTGGGCCAGACCAGTAAAATAATATTTAAAAAAAAAAAAAAAAATCGGATAAGAACTTATAAATGATGACAACTCCTAAGTTTTCTCTATGTTTTTGAGTGAAAAAAGTAAAATTCTGTAAAGAAAATGTTTCTGTTTACATGAACAAAATGAAACTTCAAAAGAAAAATAAGTGCAATTTTAACAATATTACACCTGACTATCATTTATAGATGTACATTATAACTCACAGATCACAGTGGATCTACGAATACACAAAACATTTAGTAACAGACAGAATATTGGTTCCATTCTACATACTTGTTTTAACACATTTAAATGTAATGTACATGTAAATGTAAGCAATTTTGTGTAATTTTCCTTTTTTCTTTTTTTTAACACTAAAACAAAAAGGAAAAATAATGCTTTTTTCATTACTTATGGGTGTTTATGGTAGTATTTTACTGGTCTGACCCACTTTAGATTGAATTGAACTAAAATGATTTGAACATCCTTGATTGTTAATATCTTCAGTGCAAGTTGTGCATTTCACAAATTCATCCCAGGGGCCGGATCGGACCCTTTGGTGGGCCGCATGTTTGACACCTGTGCCTTAGTATATTTGACCTCAATCTCTAAGAGCAAGTGCAATATGTTGTATGTGTGTTTGTATATGTACATGTGTGTACGTGGATATGTGTGAAACTACTACCTGTTCCTCCTTGCAGTGTATACTATTTTATTCTATTTTACTGTATTTTTCCATTTATTGTCTCCTGTGTTTTTAAACAGTTCTCAGAGTTTTTATAGAAGATTTTATGTTTTATATTGTCTATATGTGCATAGTTTTTTTAGTTGTTTTTTGTAGAATTTTGTGACTGTCTTGTGTCCTTGTTTTATTTGATCCTGGGAGCGACCACAAAAGTTCCTACTTGTTATGCACAAATGGCAAAAAAATTCTTGAATCTGAGAGGGCAAAGAAAAAGTATTAAACTCTTCAGACTCTGAGCCAAAAGAGACCGTTATGATGAAGTCACTTCTTTCAAGTGTGTAAGTCTTTATATTTATGTATTTTCAGTCTGATACTTCAACAGTTTTACAAAAATGTAGACTTTACTGACTTGTAAAATCATCTTTTAAAATAACAAAACATCATATGTACAAGTGATGCATAAATAAAATGAATTCAAAAGTTACTCGTCGCTTTACACACATTTTTTTCTGAAATGAGGTCCCATGTGACACAACAGGAAGGGGCAGCTCTACTAAGTTTCACTTCCATTTCACCACAGCGGTGTTTTCCAAACATCTTCAAGCTAAGACCCCAAAAAATGTATTTATCACGCAATATACAATAAATTGACCAAAACACAGGTTTACAAATTTTACAAAAATAGGACTCTTTCACTGTCAAAATAAGTCTTATGTCATTTAATCCTCAACGGTATTTTCATCTTGTTTCATGTTTTACATTTTATGTCACTTTTACCATGTTACATCTCATTTGTTAACAGCTTATTTAATTCAAAAAATAATTCATGTCATATTATTTTTTTTATTTCCTGTTTGTTTTTTTTGTCATGACAGAAAAAAAAAAGCAGCTCTGTGACCCATTTTGTAAAAAAGCAGCAGCAGAGACCCAAAGCTAAAATAAAAATGTGAACAAATTACCTGCAACTACTCCTATTTTTATGGACCTGCATTTTCACTGGTTTAACTATAGCCCAACAGGGAACGTATAATTAGTTCCCTCACCAATAAAACTGACATGATAAAAACATAAAGAAATTATTGCATCCATTTAACAATACGACATACAATAAGTGTATTTCTGACTGAACTATTTTTCAACAATACCTCACTAACAAATTTCTGGATTTTGTTTCAAGCGAAAACAAAACACCGCTGAGCGCTTCCATGACTGATCAGAATAATAAACATGGGCCGGTTCCAGGCCTGTGCAAACACGTTAAAAACAAATCAACAAGCTGCTGGTTTGAGTCATGAAATCAAACATAAATCATGAACACAGACATTTTTAACAGCAGCACAAACAGATGCCACTGCTCAGAGTCAAAAAAGGCAACTAACACACGACTTTGTACTATAATGAAACTGTAGAAACTGTTAAAAACCTGACAAGCAAAATGTTTGTTTATTAAATCTGTCAATGAAACGTTATATCACTTACATTTCGTTTGTCCTGGGATCATTTTAGCCAGCTGAGAAGACAAAGAAAATTGTATTAACAGAGCACGGGGCAAAATGTAATAAGGAAGGAAATAAGAACCAGATTGTGTGTCTGCATAAAAACTTAAAGCTGAACGGGGCAGGTGCTGTGCAAACGGACTTACTTAACAACCTGGCATAGGCCTTATAACTGTGAAGACTTAACTGCTGAGCTGAACCCTGGTCACTCGTCTGGCTGGTCGGGGCACGGCGGGTTAGTAGCAGTGCAGGGTTAGTATTTTAATGAGGGTTTAGTCTGAGCCCAGGCAGCAGACGAGGAAGTGGTTTCACCGCCGCTTCCCTACAAGAGGTCCTCTCGTAAAGAAGAGGAGCTCAATAAAGCATGGCTAATGAGATGGCATGTTAACGAAGCCTGCTACGGTACAGACGACAGAACACCTGAAAGATGAGTGGGCTCGTGTGGGACTGGACATGTGGTCAAGAACACAGACAGACACGCAGGAAAAGCCGGCAGCACACAGGGACTTACACACGTTTCACAACTTTTCCACAAAATTTTCAAGAACCAAGAATAATCATCATACAAGTGTACTTTGATTAATGGAATTATTAGTGGAAAATTAAACACTCACTTCAAATTCATGGAAATATATGAGTTTAAGTAACATCCCAAATAAGAAAAGGTTGATGAAGGTATGAAAAATGCAGCTTAAAGTTGAGTTAAGTGAAGTTATGTGAACATGAGGAGAAACTTTTGTAGTGAGTGTTAAAACATGCACAAAGTAATGACAGAAGTGCCGTTTTCAAAGCACCTTGAAAAAAAAAAAAAACTACGTCATGTAGAGTACTTATCTATCTATCTATCTATCTGAGAGAGAGAGAGAGAGAGAGAGAGAGAGAGAGAGAGAGAGAGAGAGAGATCCCTTTCTCATTTGAACAGATCTAATGCAGTTTGATGCATAATATGAAGACACTATTTAGCCTCATTTTAAATATTTGATGAAAACACAATGTCAGACAACAATTCCACTCACAAAACAGCATTACAAATTTTCATTTTGGACATGTTTTCTACACTTCCCTATTATTTCATTCATAAATATTTCACTACTTTTATGGAGCGAAGACTTTGGTAAACCTGGCTGTATATTCAAAGGCTGAACTCGACCTTGTGCACCATCAGAGCAACACCGTGTCAATCAAACAGAACTCCAACCGCGTAACTTAAACTCATGAGGCAGATTCCAATCTCTAAGCCACAGTGTGAAGGTGGAAGTCACTGTCCACCCACCCATTCATCTATGACTGGTGGATTTTGTGCAAGGACAGATCTGTATTAAACTGTAAAATCCACACCCTTCACTTTGAGCTGAATTTTCCCTCGGGCAGAGATTTCCAGGAAAGTATAAAGTTCACAAGCAGTGGGGCTGAAATTCCTTTTGATTCTTTGTCCAATAAAACCTGTACATGTAATTCAACATATCTTTTAGTATCTTTGTATTATATTATGTATTGTTTCATCTTTTGTATCTTGTGCATCAAGTTCCACATCTGGGATAATAAAATGATTGAACTTTATTGAACATAAACCATAAATGTGGCTCATATGAAGATGCGTGGTAGAAGTAAAACCCTCCATATTCTTCTCCATTTTAGTTCAGCGTTCGATTTGCATGAACAACATACAATTTAAAGACAATATTTATTACCATTTAAATGCAATCAAATTATTTTTTCAAGTCCCTGTCAGTGTAAAGTGACTCTGCTGAGGTTTAATGTAATGCAAGTAATAGAAGAATAGGATTTAGTGGCATGGGGATGTTAATGGGACATTTACCTCTGTCCTTCCCATTCAGCAGCCTCTCCTCTTCCTCCCGTCCATCATCTAGAAAGGAAATAAAACTGTCATCATACACCATTAACTGTGCAACAGACAGCAAGAAACTTTCATCATCCTCTATAGTGTCTTGTTTTATTAGTATTTGGTTTCATACATTTCCTATAGACCTGATGAAGAAGTTTAATTCTTTACATTAATATACTTATATCTTTGAGCTATTTTTAAAATCTGATCTAAACCTGCCTTCCTGGACATGAAACTGTTTTTATACAGATGTACTGTACATTTTATTTTGCATTTTATTAAGGTCATTACTTTTTGTTATTACATGTTTTGTGATCTGTTGTTGCTTGTTTTGCTGCAACACAATATGGATAATGCGTATATACAGTACACATTTGTGCGTCTGTGTGTGTATATAGTACATATTTGTCCATATATAGTACACATTTGTGCGTCTGTGTGTGTATATAGTACATATTTGTCCATATATAGTACATACCTGTGTGTCTGTGTGTGTATTAAGTGCATATTTGTGCATCTGTTTGTATGTAGTATATATTTGTGTGTATGTACAGTACAGATTCATCCATTTGTGTGTGTATATAGTACATATTTGTGCATATATAGCACCTGTTTATGCGTCTGTGTGTATGTAGTACATATACAGTACAAATTTGTCAATTTGTGTGTATACATTAAATATCTGTGTGTGTATATTGTGCATGTTTGTGTGTCTATGTGTGAATACCAGAGTGTAGCTCTTTGACCAATGAGGACACAGTGTTGGTGATGGAATCTGCGGCTACCAGAAGGTCGTTCCTCAGGTTCCTCCTCGGGCCTGAGATGCACAGAAAAATAAACTCTTAAAATTTTACATTCTTACAATATCACTTCATTTGCCCACAGCCAAAGGTAATGCACAACACTAGCTTTGTTTCATGTGAGTTCTCCAGTTCTGTTGATGATAAGTGAACATCTTTAAATAACTGACCAGTTCCTGCCATGTGCTTTACATTACAGTCTTGAAATTTTATGGTGCTTCACAAACTGTAACTGAATGAAGTAAAATGAATTCAGAACACTGGGAACTTGTATTATATGTTCATAGCTAAGCTTTTGTGGTAAATATATGTGGTTAAGGCACTTGGAATTATGACTATGTTGCATATAAGCAGTCTAAATCCATACTTCTTGAGTTAGAGACAAAACCTTGGTCTAAAACCAGAAATACAAACCCACATTAATCAGATATAAGATAAAAATACAGCACACTCTACATCAACACACTGACCACAGTAGTTAAAATAATAGAAATCCACCCTACATCATTTCTAAGGAAGAACAAACACTAAAACAATTGGCACATGGATTATATGTATATAAATTTATGATCTGTTGATGGGTATCCTATTAAATCCTTCCTAACCTTGAGCGAAGGCCTCTTGTACGTCACCTCCGACCCCGGCGAGCGAGTCCTGAGGAGGGAACATGTGAGCATGAGGAGACGCGGCACCGACTGAGCGGACGGCCGACGGACTCGGGCGAGAAGGAGAAACATGGGAAGAACCGGCTGCCTGCACCTGAAACACAGATGTATGAGGAATTGCATCATTTATGAACTGCAGAAAATATACAAATGAATTCTTCACAGTTCAACAAACAATACAATGCAACTAATACATTCATGCATGCTAAATTTTACATTAGAACGTGTTATGGCATAGTGACAAATGTTAGAGCTGTGAGACGAAATATATATATTCATTCATTCATTTTCTATACCTGCTTTATCCTCACTAGGGTCACATGGAGCCTATCCCAGCTACTTAAGGGCGAAGGTGGGGTACACCC
>JAQQZY010060926.1:0-10116 GCA_030068375.1 Ostorhinchus rueppellii | reverse complement strand
CTTACAGACCCAAACGTCCTCCTTTAACCCTTACAGACCCAAACGTCCTCCTTTAACCCTTACAGACCCAAATGTCCATCCTAAACCAAACCATCTAAACTGTTTAGTACCTGCTGATCCATTAATCCTATTAATACATGGAAATAATTTGTGTCAAGTTCTTCATCTTTTCGTGGTCATCAGATATGACCCATTTGGACGTTTAGAGGCTGTGTAGTTACCATGGAAACACTATCATCTTCAATAAAAACCCATTGATTTGGATCAATGACAGTGGATGGACACAGTTAATGAGAGATTTTGCTGAAAAAGTCCCTTTTTCTTCCGTTTTCTCTGATTTTGATGGAATAACTCTACTTTAATCTGAGCTTTAATGAACATCTATATGATCAATGAATTAAATACAGGAAAATATGTAATTTTCACTTTAAAAACACAAAATACAGAATATAATATTATAGTAAATGGTGATAAATCATTTAAGAAAGGTGAAATTTAGAAAAAAAAATAAACATAGAAACTGCCACTAAAGTAACGCTGGGTATTTATGGGTGAAATTCACCACTATGTCAAGTTGGAATGAACAAGAAACTGAAGACCGTGATGAAGATGGTGGACACAGGCACAGCACCTTCACAGTAGCTCATGGGCGATTAACTGATGAGATCAAAACAACTGAAACACTCTGAAAACAAACCTTTAACCCTTTTCTACACATTTTCATTGATATCATTTATTCAGTTTCACTTAATATTTCAGCTCGTCACTGACATGATGACCATCGTCTGCCATCATCAGCCCTGAATAGTTCTCCCTTAAGTCCCGCCTCCAGAACCTAAACCCCACCCTGTACTTGCTTCACTGAGAATGCATCTGGTATCATTTCCTGTTTTGCGTTTCAAGTGTGAAAGGGCAACTCCTGCGAATGTCCCGAACGGTTTGTCCACACGTTGTTCATGTGAGAAAACATGTACGTCCCCCGTCCGTCCACATGAGTAAACAGAGCCCTGAACTGAATGCATACCTCATTTAGAATAATTACCCACGCAGCTCAGCGGGCCCTCAAAGGCCTCCAGTGTGACATGTGAAACAGATACCATCCATGGAGTTGGGCCCAAAATGACCAATTAACATCCCCCACAAAGGAGCCGTGCAGAGGGGGAAACCCTGGCACAATGACTTTGTGAAGACACGGATGGTTGGGTCTGGGCCGGGCACTGCTGAGGAGCGAGAAAAGAACAGGGGCGGGGTTTCAGATTAGCCGCCACGGTTCGACGGTTTTGGCCCGAAAAGCATGAGAACCATCACCGACAGGTTGGACTTTTCTGTGACTGCTGACTAAACTGTGCAATAAGTGATCAAATAATCCTCTGTTCTTACAGTAACAGTGTAATACTTATTCAAATACATATGCAATATTTTGTACAGACTGTCAGAGATATACATACTGTTTATATTAATATCTTGTCACATCTTTGCTCTGTCTTCTGCTCCTTTAATTCTCTGTCTCTCTCACCTCTGACCTAGTTTCTGACTTAATTACGTGATCTGATGCACCTGATGAGCTCAGGTGAGCTCATCAGGTGCGCTGTATTTAAACCTGTCTCAGTCTGTCTCATGTTGCCAGGTAGTCAAGTGCAGTGCTTCTATCTTGTGTTAGTCCAAGTTCCTGTTTGTCTGCTCCGTTGTGACCTGATCTGTTTGACCCCTGCCTGCCAGTCTCCGTTCCTGATCCCTGCTCGTCGGACTAAGTCTCCAGCCTGAACCCCCCTGTGATCCATCTCCTGACTACGCCTCCGCCTCATCCCCTGGTTCTGGATGCCCCTTGTATGCCCCAGGTTAAAGACCCGGACTGACCCTGACTATGCCCCAGCCTCAGCCCCCGTCCTCGGACACTATTGCCCCCTGGGTCTGTACTAGGAAGTGCGTGACCGAAGAGACTATAATTGGACTTTGGTTCATAACCCTTGTGGTCTGTATCTTCTCTGTGCCCGTTGTTGGGCAAAATAAACTTTGTTCATTTTCTATAATTGATCTGCGCTCGGGTTCATTCCTGGTCCGTAACATATTTATAGATAAACATACTGTTAATATCAATAATCGCAGATGTATACACTGTTAATATTGCTTATATTGTTTGTTTATTTATATTATATATATATATATATATATCTCTTTTACTTAAGTTATTATTCCATTTTCTTGTTTGGATTTTTTTGGGTGATTTTATATTTGCTCTAGTGTTATTTTCTTATGTTTTTTTTTTTTAAATTCATATTCAAAATATTTTATTCATATTTATTCAATGTTGCACTGACTTGAGTAGCATTTCTAATCTCATAGTACACACAATAAAGGTGATTCTGTTCTATTCCAGCGTTGCCTTCACCTCGTCCACACCGAGTGAAAACTGCTGCCCATCAGTGGAAACCTACGGCATTCTGACGGTTTGTCATTCAGACACAGGATGAACACTGTAAACACAATCCAAAGTAAATAAACGGCAGGATTTCCACTGATCTTTGAACTCGTCTCAATTATAACCTCAGACATAATAGTGTTACCTCCGCCAAGGAGCTTATGTTTTTGTTTGTCTGTTACCAAGATAACTCAAAAAGTTATGGACAGATTTTCGTGAAATGTTCACAGATTGTCAGTAGTGGGGTATCCTACAGGTGATCTGTACGTTCAGCTCCATCTAGTGGATGAAAGTACAAACACTGCCTTGGCGGAGGTCTGCGCTCTGAGTGCTTCTCTAGTTGAAATGGCATTCATTTTTCAAAGGGAATTTTCAGGTTGTATATAGTTATTTATACTTTCATAAAGTAATTTTACTTTTTCCCCCACACACAAAAAATTGGATTATTTGTTAATTTTTTTTCCTTCCTTCCCTCCCTCCTTCCTTCCATCCTTCCATCCTTCGGCTAAACAGAACACATGGGAGCTCTTCTTTTCTTTATGGTTCATTCCTTCTGCACTAAAGTCAAGTGACAAACATCCACACGTCGACAGCCAACAGTCACAGTGTTCCGTAGACACAGTTCCTGCCTGTGTTTGTTTGTCTGAATACAGGGTTGGACATGTTCGGCCGCTGTAACGCTCACCCTCCGTCCCAGTGCGAGCCCTGGACTGGGCCGGGCAGGATAAACCCCAGAGCGCTTCCACATGTCCCCGACCACATCTGAAGTGCCCGCAGCCTGTGCCAACACATGTGATGGCCGCAGCGCCGTGTTCCAGAAGCCGTGGTAACAGCCCCGGCCTGTAATCTGCCCCGTGGGCAGTGCCACCCCGTAACCTCGGACGGCTGCCATGCCCACCCCAAAACACAGAGGAAACGGCTAATTAGTCCAGCAGAAGGCTAAACAAGAAACATGAAAGGCCCAGCGCTTCCAAACTGATAAAATGCCCACTTGTGCTTCCCAGGGAGTTCAAAGAGTGGATTTGGTGCAACTCTTCAGGGTAAAGCTTTAGAAACTTCAACATTCTGCTTGTTCAACCTTTTAATTTCCACGCGCCACCGTCTGACAACCACTCCCTTCATTACAGCTGCTCTGCGCCGACTCACATCCTTTAATGACTCTGTTTGTTTTACGAGTAGCTCTCCTTAACATAATATTAGCACTTTCCTGAGTCTGTCCTCCCTCTTGATAAGTCTAAAGAGCTGCAAAATAACTTACAATAATAATAAATGAAGGTGAAAAAAAAAAGCCATCTAGGTTTGGCTTCAGTGATTATTCAGACAAAATCTGAAAACATATTCAGATTGGTCCTGTTTTGGTTTCAAACTCAGTGTAATTAATGCTTCAGGAGTCCTTCTCACCATTTCTACACATTTTATACATAAGCCACTTCAACGTTCCATCCACTTATTTGTCTATCCATCCGTCCCTCCATCCACCCACCAGCCCACACATCCACCATCCAACCATCCGTGCATCATCCATCTATACATCTGCCCATCCATCCATCCATCCATCCATCCATCCATCCATCCATTCTCAGTTCCAAATAAATGTCAGTCAGTTGGATTCCTGTGCGTCTTCTCAAACAGTACAAACACCGTCCGCTCTGTTGGAAACCAGCCCCGTTGACAGAGACCTGATCTGAACACAATGCCGACGCCTTCCCCCACAGAGCCTCCGTCAGCCTCAGGCCTTCAACAGGACCAGACTGGAGTGTTTGGCACCGACATCCGTCCTGGCATGGTCGTGTGTGGTCACAGAGCGATTCTTTTCCCGCTGTGAGGGAGAGCGAGCGCTTTCTTTACATACAGAGCGCGACAAGACATGGCCTTCCTGCACGACTCGTTTCTCACCAAAACCACATGTTGAAGGTTCTGAACGTCGACAGCCATCTTAACCCCTCTCCCCCTGTTTAGAGCCAACGCAGCATCTTTTTAAAGTGTCCAACCACAATTATTCACTAAACTTTATTCATGAGGCGCCGAAAACAAACACAGAACAAAGACTCAGTAAATGTGGAAGAACAGTAAAAGAGGCTAAACTACTTTAATCACATTAAAAGCAGTAAAAAGAAAGGTTTAAGAGGTGATAATGCAGGTCTTTCATTAGCTTTAACACACAGGAAATCAGTTTTCTTAGAATGTGAATTATGGGGTGCGCTGCTCTCAGGTTAAAGCATCAGAGGTTGGGTCATGGAGTCGGTTGGTTGTTACAGCCTTTAGACAAGAAACATAACCAACTGAAGTGATCGAATGAAAATAAAGTCAAAAAATAAATAAATTGAGAAACAGCAAGTCCACTACACATCGATGCTGGATCAAAGTTGAAAGCTGCCGTGATTGACAAAAATCCCCATAATTCCTTTGCAGTATATAGTTATTGAAGTGGTCTGAGTGGACATTTGACACATCTCTAGTTGCTTTCCCATTGGACATCTGTGCAAAACCGATATTTACTAAATGACGAAAAAACAGAAGTGCGTAATGCAAGTTTTACCATTAAGTCACAAAAGCGATGATTTATTTATTATCGCGAGATGACAAGAAGTCATTCCATAATCATGGTGATGAATGTAAATATTGTGTTGATTAACAGATATATTCATTATTATTATTAAATATTACCCCTTTGTCTCGTTTCCTGGTGTGTCCTCACATACCGCACTGTGTTTCTGTGAAAACTCTTCTTCTCTTGTTCCAACGTCCATCCACATCTGTTTTTTTTCTTTTTATTTACATGATTCTACTTACGAAAACAAGGTCTTTCTATTGCAGTTTTGTGTAATATGCCAATTTTGCTGTGTCCAAAAAAAACAAACCCTCTTGCCAGAGCAAAAAACAAGAGTTTTGGTGAAATTGTTGTTTTTCCATTTGGTAAATTTTTATCCAGAAGTTTTATTTGCGATATTTAAGGGTCAGTGGAAAAGCATCTTCTAACTGTGTGATGCAGATTCTGGCTGGTCACAGATGCTTTCAGACAGGAAAAGAGATTAATATGCGATTTGACAGCTGTAATTACTGATTATTGATTGGATTTTGTCAGAACGTTGGAAGCCTGGAAAAGTGGTTCAAGTTTTTGGAAAACAACATGAAACAGTGTCAGGTTCATGTGTTCTTACATTTAGTCTTGATTTGGACAGAAAATAGAACATCAAGAAGTTTTTATAACACGGTGACATTTTGTTTGCCTTTTCCTCTGATTTGAGTCTTTTGCAAACTAATAATTTTAAAAAGCTTTGATTATTCTGTCAACATTTGAAAATATATGAAGATTTGTTCCATTTTTTGGTCTTGAGAGTCAGTGCACTCAATGCATAACAGGCCTTCATTATTTCTACACATTTTATACACAATAAGTCAGTCAAAAAAGTTAACTGTAACCTTCATTTTTTAATTATTTTACATTATTCGGTGCAAAATCTTGAAAATCCCTCATAGTCCAATGATGACTGTAGAGAAGGTCACGTATTAACACTTCAATAAAAGGACTATTTTAACCTCATCTGTTTCATTGTCCACTGTGCTGTTTCCATAGCAACATGAAACAACATGAAGTTCATCTGTTCATACATTGATTCAGACAGAGAAAACAGTGCAGAAAGCAGTTTTTACAACACATTTTGTTTGTGTTTTCCTCTGATTTGAGTCTTTAACTTGCTGTTTTAACATTTCTTTTCGGTGAATGTTTGCATATCCTCCTGATAGGCACACAAACATGTTCATTTTTCAGAACTTCCTCCAAATATTGGACAATGAGCACAAAATATGTTTTGATAGGTTGGCTGACACAAAGCTGCAAATGAAGTAAATATTTAATTAATGAAGGTGGGGGAAAATGTGTTTTATTTCTGGGATTATTCAAACAAAATGTGAAAATATGTTAAGATTTGCTCTTTTTTTGCTCCTTTTTGGTCTTGAGAGCCAGTGCACTCAATGCATAACAGGCCTTTTTCATTATTTCTCCACATTTTATACACAATCAAAATGCAGACAGTAACTTTTTTTTATGATTTTACATTATTCAGTGCAAAATCTTGAAACTCAGCCTAATGGTAACTGTAGAGAAGGCTTCATCTATTTTAACCCCATCTAATTTGTCGTGCACAGTCGTTTCCATAGCAACATGAAACAACAGCAGGTCCGTCAGTTCTTACGCTGATGCTTTTGATTTAGACAGAAAACAGTGCAGAAAGCAGTTTTTACAACACATTTTGTTTGTTTTTTCCTCTGATTTGAGTCTTTAACTTGCTGTTTTAACATTTCTTTTCGGTGAATGTTTGCATATCCTTCTGATTGGTGCCACGTACACAAACATGTTCCATTTCAGAACTTCCCCCAGATATTGTACAATAAGCACAAAAGCAAACAGCCCATTTTTTCAGAGGTTTTGCCAAAAAGCCAACAGCCCTGAGCCGTCTGATTGTACGGTTCTGATTACTCTTTTTTTGCCACTCAAGTGAAAAAAACCAACACATTCAATCCAACAACAACAAGTATTTCTGATTAGATGCACAGTCGAATGAGTTTTCAGTCACTGGGCATCAGGAGGATGTCGAGTAATTGACTGTGATGAATCTGCAGGGGGTTCGAGATCGCACAGCGTTCAGCAGGACTGTGAGAAAGTCGTCTACAGCGGTTGAGTTCACCCACAGCGTTACACCATAGACCAGTGGATCTGGATTTATTTCAGCTGGTGATGTCAGAGCGCCTCAGACCAGCGACCTCTCTGCAGCTGACTAAACAGCAAACAGAGCGAAACACCACCATCAGCATCAGCTGCGCAACCTGCTTTTACTGCCACGTGTTCCCTCCTCACATAGAAGAGAAGAGAGTAGAGTCGAGTCGAGTAGAGTAGACTTTGTTATTGTGTATTCAGTGAAATTAGTAGTGCTACTCTACTCAATGCAAACAATATGAATTTAAAAAAAACAACAACAATACTTCAGAAAATAAAAATGGAGCAAATGTAAAATTTCAAAAAACCCTAAAAAGTTTTTAAATAATAATAAAAAAAAATTTCAAAAGTAAAATAAAAATAAAACCAAAGTAGAATAAAATAAGAATAGACATCAAATATGAATCAACATAATATTTACAGCATTAACAGAATGTATACCTATAGGCCCTTTTCCACAGCACTTCTGGTCTGGGAATATTCCACCTTCATTCTGGAACAACGCCTCTGGAGGTAGTGACAGAACCCTGAGAGAGGTGGGGTCATGATTCCGGAACGCTGTGGAAAAGGAACACCTGCGATTCTGCAACCAAGGTGTGACGTTTAGTGAAATATTTAAAGTGAGTGTGGGCCGTGTACAGTAAACAAACATATCAGCGTGATCAGAAGGATGGGGTCGGCCAGTTTCCGTTCATCCGAGGGGGGGTGTACAGGGCGGGGCAGTCCGTACCACACATACTTCACTATGGGTGACGTGAAAGTGAAATAGCGTCACCAACTGCCCGACGCCTCCCAAATGTACCTTTCCCCTTCCTCCTGAAACTTAACCCTTCATTCGGGGAGGGGGGGGGCAGGACGGTTTTTTAATGGGCCGTTGCCCTCTCTTGCCCTCCCCCTAGAACCAGCCTGAGGTCTATTATATACATATGTAATGAGTCTAATGCAACAGTGATGAGTTTTCGATCAAATATATGGTGTGGCACGAAGAAACCTCAGCAGTGGAAACATCATCAGCATCCGACCTTTATTCTGAGTCTCTGTAGAAAAGTGTCCCATGAAAGTCTATGAAAGTAGTGCATTTGTATTTGAATACATATTGAATAAATATAGAATTGTTTTAGTAGGAAAAAAGGATTTTGCACAACTTTTTGCATGTAATCCACATTTACAGGGTTATTGCATGAGGACACACGTCCAGTAGGTCTGTTATTGTGCAGTTTACAGTAGCATCAATGGATGAAATATGCAAACAAAGGAAATAAACCCTAAGCTGGGGATTTGGATTTGGCACAAAATGTAAGAATTGTCTTTGCCTTGAGGGAGAGATGTGCCCATGTGTAATCATCCTCATTCTGAATATAATATGTGCCTCAGATCTGCAAGTTAAGCACATTTGGAAACTAAAGCCTTGTGTTGGAAACCGGTGAAGACGGTAAGTCAGCACAAACGGAATTAGACAGTCGGTATCACAGGAAGACTCCTGATGAGTTCACTGGTCTGAACGGGAGGGTTTTGGGGGGGGGGGTTAACAGCTGGGGGAAAGGATGAGTCATACACCACCTCTGAAACCCTGATTCAATGTTTATGAACACACACACACACACACACACACACACACACACACACACACACACACACACACACCATCCACTAGTTGCGTTAATGTAGCTGTACGTTGAGTCTTCATGAACACACAGACCCACAGTGTCATGCACAGGTGAATCCCATGGTTCTGAATGAGCAGTGAGTCCATCTGACGTCTTGACTGTAGTTTTTATTTTAGGGGGTGTCAAATATATAAACCCCTCTTTGATCCCGGAGGCACCGTACTGACTGTGGCAAAAATCACATCAGTGACAGCGCTTCCAAACTGTTCCTCCTGTGCCAACATTGGTTTTAAATGGTCCTTTTATCAGTTACAGTATTTTACAGAGTGGCACTAACCCAAGGTCAGCAAGTGTCACTATAAAGAACTGTAATTTAAAAAAAAAGAATATAAAAAAAAAGACATCCTTCAGAGTTCAGATTTAATTTATTTGGTCCCTGTGGGGAAATAAGTCTTCACTGACTGAATATTACAAGAAAATCAACATTGTACAACACAGACAACAACAGTAGGGGCAGGGAGGTGACAGTTCAGCTGCTCAGCCTGTCAGCGGGGCCTGGGGTTCAGGGCGGCTACGGCTGCAGGATCAGGCTTTTGCCAAGACGGGCCCTCCTGAATTTTAATGCCCTGTACCTGCGCCCTGAGGGTAGTGGGAAGACGTAGCGGTGTAATGGGTGCGTGAGGTCCTGGACTACTGTGTGCGCCATTCGGGTGATGGAGCTGTTCTTTAGTTCTGTGAGGTTGGGTGTGGGGAGGCCGAGGATTTCAGCAGCTGCATTTGTGATACGTATCCTTATAAGTTGTATCTCATAGTGGTGACTGTTTAGGAAGTTCTTAAGGGTTCGTTCCTGAAGTAAAATCAGTTTGACACCCCTGGGGCCCATTTCGCCAATCAGGTTGAACCCGTTCTGAGTTTAACCCTGAACTCTGAGTGGACCAACCCTGAGATAGGAATGTCAGGGTTTTCGGTTCAACAACAGCTGATCTGAGAGTTTGATCAACCCGGAATAGTTTCACCGGGAGGTAAGCGTGTGCACCGCAACTCTGAAAAGACAACATCAGTGGAGCCCCGATTCAACGATTTACCATGGCAACGGGGAAGCGGAGGGCAGTGTTTTTCACGTCACTCAAAATAGAGATGTTAATGCGCTCACATGGAGAGTTTGAGCGAGTTTATAGAAAGAAGTGGAACAGAGAGGAGACGGTGGAGGAGAACAGTGGAAGAGTGTGAGTTTAAATGTAGACCTGTGGAATCACAATAATATTCATTCATTCATTCATTCATTCATCTTCTATCCCCGCTTAATCCTCATTAGGGTCACGGGGGTCACATGGAGCCTATCCCAGCTGCTTAGGGCGAAGGCGGGGTACACC